>JAXQGS010000747.1:0-14885 GCA_037040325.1 Mucor sp. M7501 | reverse complement strand
TTTTACAGCTATTCGATATAAGAGAATCTCGATATAAGAGACACTTTCTGCTCCACCCACCAGTCTCTTAAATCGAACCATGACTGTATACAAAATGCTTCATTGTGCGACATCCTTAATTCAGAAAATTATGCTACTTCTTGCTATCTTCTCAATTGCTGAATGTACACTTTTCCTTCCAACTTGAACAGCACGGCCAGTTTGTGATATCAATCAATGACACAGAGATTCAGTATAAGATAGCTTAGCGCAATGAATACAATTGTATTGTGAGCAGCAACTAAAGAGTGGGATTCCTCCTATTGTTCATGAAATTTTCCGCTTGTACAACTGTATTTGACGTCATGAAGGGTTTCATTCTGGATTGTGTTGCTTTCAGTTCTCTTTCTTCTTTTCAACCATCAATGTCACAATTGAGAGAACCACAACAAGAACATCAAAATCAAAGATACAGGCTACACAAACAAGATGAAGACTTGCCCATGGATTTGGGAAGTCTGCAAGACATATTTACATTCAGGTTCTTTGAGGGGAGACCGATAACCAACATTATCATGGCCATCCTGTGGAGCATTGGGTTGCCAATTCTATTGTATCAGCTTTTGAAGCCCCGTTTAGGTCAAGTTGTTGCCATGATCATTGCTTCATGCCCTCCTTTAGTGATTGTGATATCGTAAGTATGTTTGGTCAGTTGAATGATAGACAGGCGTTAATTAGAGTGATATTGTTAGCCGAATGATCAAATCAAGGACATTGGACGTTTTGGGATTTGTAGCAGGTGTCAGTTTTCTAATCACAGGCATTATCGTAAGTAGATCCATGACAGATTTGTATCTTTTCGAGTACTAAGATCATCAACAAGTCCATTGCACAGCCCTCGCCTGCCGTATCATCCATATGTGAATCCATCACTCCATTGTTGGTAGGCGTATTTTGCATTTTATCGCTCTTCCCGATCAAGATTGGCACCTTTGAATTGCGGCCATTGGTATTCCAAATCACTAACCAACTGATGCCCAGGCCACCTGTGGATGAAAAGTTGGCAGAGCAAGATGAGCAGAGATTACAACAACAACAACAGCAACAGCAGCAGCAAGGCGACAAATCAAAGATATTGAATTGGGTATATACACACATGGCCAAGATTCGAAACGATCTCAGGATCTTGACAGCATGCTGGGGGATCATGCTCATTGTTGGATTCATTATCAAGGCCATCATTGCATCAACAAACGCCGACATCAGCAAGGCACAAAACTTTGGCTACATCTTCTTTACGCTAGCAACAGTAGGGATGGTGGTTGTTTCTTGGCTTTTTACAAAGATCATGAAGAAACATGTCAAAGACGAGGCCGACACTATGCAGAGGAGGAACAATGGGCATTCTGAAGGCTATGAAAACACGCAATGGGGCATTCAAGCCATGTCGACAGGATTCAATCAGATTGTATCTTGATGTGTGTGTGTGTTTGTATCAATAAACCCTTCAGTAGTGTACTTTATAAGTGTGATCCAAATACTACATTGCTTTGACTGACTGATCTCTTGACACAGTTGTGGGTTCAATGTCCAATGCTTACAAAAACAGTAACTTGATTCTCTGCCGTCACAAAGTTTTTTTTTTTTCCCTTTTCTTTTCCAAATCCCAAATTTTCAATCCTTCTTGCTTCGACACACACACCAATTTGCTTTTCCAGGATGTTTATTCTCTCTGAGCTCGAGGACACAGTGAAGATTGTGCCTAATGACTTCAAAAAGGGGGATAACAGCGCTATTACGGATGTATTAAACGAAAAGTATGCCAACAAAGTCGTTCAGGAAGTTGGCCTCTGTATTTGTATCCACGATGTATTGCATACCTCTGAGGGGTTCATATTGTACGGTGATGGCTGCAGTTATATCAAAGGTACGTTGGCATGTGTGAGGACCTTATGGATGCTGGGCTGATATGCCATCTAGTGACATTTCGCATGGTTGTGTTCAGACCGTTTGCTGGCGAGATTTTGACAGGAAAGATCAAGAGTTGTTCACCTAGTGGTGTTGTTGGTACAGTCGCATCATGTTTATTTGACAGCTAGTGTTGTTGCCTTACTGACATGGGTATTCATCTAGTTACTATGGGATTCTTTGACGACGTCTTGATCCCCGGTGGTGCTTTACAACCTGGATCTAAATTGTAAGAATCAACCACAATTGGGGGACATTGCAGATACTTATTGACATGTGGACATAGTGATCCTGCGGAACAAGTGTGGGTTTGGAGTTACGAGGGCGAAAAGATGTACATGGATATTGAGGAGCCTATTCGATTCAAAGTGTTGCGTGAGCAATTCACAGACACAACCCCCACAAACCATCCAGCTCCAGCTGCTTTACCTCGTAGACAACAATCAGTAGCTGACGTGTCAGCAACAGACGATCTTGCAGGCAACTCCACTAAAATACCACCCTATTCGCTTACTGTGAGTATCCCATGATCCGTGCTAGGCAGACAAGAAAACTAATCATGCCATGTATATAGTGTTCGATTCAAGAAGATGGTTTAGGTCTTCTGTCATGGTGGGGAAGTTAGAGAGCGAGAGACAAGACACAGAGAGCATAGAAGATTCACATCACACACACACACACACACACAAGCACACACAACCAATTACTTAGTAGTATATCTGTAAATATACATGAAGAAAACACCCATTATTCACAAACAACACCCACTGTTTATTGTTTCTACGCATACACACAAAAGAATTAGGCTTGATCCAACAGAAAATTGGTTGCTTTGATCAAGTCATGATCGTTCTTTTCCAATGCATCTATAGCCTGAGCTCGCGTGAACCCCATGTTACCCAATTCATTGATCAAATCCTCGTGAGGCAGAGCTGGCTGCTGTGAGGATGGTGGTAAAGGAGGCAAGGGAGGCGGGGGAGGCGTTGTGGTACTTGTGGGCATACTGTTGTTGGATATAGATTTATGGTAATCGCTGGGAGGTGGAAGTGTGGGCGGAGAGATGATGGGCGATGAAGTAGAGGATGTTGGCAAAGGTGAATTATTGAATAACTTGGGAGGTAAGGCAGGCACTGAGTTTGCATGGTGTTGTAATTGACGTACATGTTGAGGTTGAGGTTGTGGTTGCTGGTAGTTGCCATTGCCGTTGGGGCTCGTGCTGTTGCTATTGCTTGTTTGAAAGTTCCAGTACACTGGTAGAGAGAGAGTGATTAGAGACGGTAACATAAAGCAACGAAACAGACTTACCTCCTTCATTCTTTTGATAAGGTCTAGGATGTTGTGGCAGTGGCTGCTGCTGTTGTGATGGAGAGTGCTGATACTGTTGTGGAGGGTAGCTGGGAGGAGTTGATGTGCGTCTTTGGTTGTAATTGGACTTGGGGCTACCGAGAATGGATCTCAATGCCGCCATATCGTTCTCTGGTGTATCCCAAGGATCCGCTGGAGCTAATCCTTGCTCGAACTTTAAGTAATCAAAGTGTTTCTCAGGGCCAATGTCCATAGGCACCGCTGTCTTTGCTGTATCCTGCTGCTGATGACCGTTCAATGCAGGCTGTAGCATGTTGGGCGAGGTAGAATCGCTATGGCTGGCGTCTTCACCATTCTGGCCCTCTTCACTAGCAGCAGCAGAAGCAGCATGTTCATAGACGTAGGTTTGTTGAGGCTGTAAAATGCGGGTATCCGTATCTAAAAATCCTGGTGCAATCTTTCTGGCTGCCACCTTTTGCTTGTTCAATTTCTCTTGCTCGTATTGCTCCTTTTGCAGTTTGAATGCTTCCTCTGCTTCAAATGCCTTTTTTCTAGCAGCTTCTACTTGTGCAATCACTTCTCTTTCCACGGCAAACGGATAAGCGGGCTAACAAAAGCTGGTAAGATGGGGGAGGGTTACATCTCAACCATGATTTCATTCTTACCAATTTAGAAACATCATCAGGCACCATTTTCAGCTCTGAAGCTACTAGTATCTGTTGTGTATAATTCACTGTTGAGTACAGAGGGAGACAATGACACATATACATGGCAGCACATACCTTCTTTGGTAGTTTATACAGTGGAGAGGCCATCACTGGTACACTCTGGAGTACAGCATACGTTGAACCTTTTTTTAATTATTTCGTCTTGTTACAAATCTCTCTTTTTTATTGTTATCATGACTCTAGTGTTTGCAGTTACCTTGATCAGACATGGCTCTATTATGTTTATAGTATATAGTGTGGATATGGAGAAATACTTGTTTTAATAACAAAAAAAGAGATAGAGCGAGAAAAAAAAGAAAAAGAGAAAAATGGAAATGATAAGACCCAAAGCAAGCAGTAGTAGTAGTGCGTTTAAAGGATTGGATAGAGACGCCCGTCTTTGAATCACGTGTAGCGCAGAGTGGGTGGGTCGCATTAAATCACTTGCTGCTTGGTTGCTGGTGTTTCGATTGGGTTGATGCCTTTGCCGATCTGTTTATCATTTTCCTATATATATATACCATGTCAATCACTGCCATGATACCCAATACCCTTATAGAACCTTACCATCATGATGGCCAACCAGTCAAACTTGAGATCAAGCTGAATACCCTCGCGAATCGACACTTTTCTAAACAGATCCCTTAGAAAGTTGTAATCAGGCTGGCCATCAAATGTCAATTTCCTGGTGTAATCAATGTATGTCATGAACTCAAAAGGCATATCCTTGCACAGCTTGTCCAGCGGTGTTGTCACTTTGCGGTTGCTGATCATGTCGTACTTTTGCTTCTTTGTCTTGGCCTTTAACCCTTGCCATGGCAACGAACCTCGGTGAAAATACACCAGAACATAGCCCAACGACTCTAGATCGTCCCTGCGAGATTGCTCCCTTCCAAGATGCGTGTGGACGCTGGCATACCGAGCCGTGCCCGTCAAGTTTTTACCCTCTCTCCACGGAATATGCTCGTTGGTTCTGGAATCCTTGTATCGCTTGGCCAGCCCGAAATCAATCAAATTCACCAAATAGTTGTAGCCGTCCAGGCCCATCAAGAAGTTGTCTGGTTTGATGTCTCGATGGATGAACTTTTTGGAATGCAAATATTCGATCCGTGTGAGCTATGTAGCATGACCTTTGAGATGAGCAAACGCCACTGACGCACGCCCGCACGGCAATACACACACACACGTTCTTACCATCTGATCTGCTAACATCAATACTGTCTTGAGGGTGAATTTCCGCTTGCAAAAGTTGAACAAGTCTTCCAATGAAGCTATACACGAAGAAAAAAGAAAAAACGCACATGATGTGTCAGCATTCAACATGTCACTTGCGTGTGGTGGGGTTCCCTCCTCCTCCTGCTCTCGATTTCATTTAAACAAATATGTACACTTACGGCCCAGTTTATCCATCACCATGCTGTTGTAGCTGTTTTCTGTTGAAAAGTGTCTCACTCTGGGGATGCCTGTGCCGCCTGCAATGGCCTTGTACACTCTAAACTCGTACTCTAGCTGTGGATGCTTTGCTGTCACCTTTTCCAGCTTGATGGCCACTTCTTCGCCTGACGCCTCTTCTATGCCTGTTTAAATTAATCGCGTTGTTTGTTGGAAGGATGCTCTCTCTCTCTTTCTCTCCCCTCCTCTAGGATGTTTCTCGTCTCTTTGAATATGTCAAACACTAATTGTAAATGCAATATTCACCTTTATGTATTTCGCCAAATGAACCAGACCCAATCTTGGCTCCAATTCTGTACGAGCTGGCTATTTTGTAGCCGATAATAGGGTTCAATGGCGTAGTCAGCGTGGTAGTCATTCTGCTCTTGCCAGCAAAGGGAAAAAAAGAAGAAGAAAGAGAGAGAGAGAAAGAGGAGAGAAAGGGATCTTCTTTATCCCAAAGCCTGTTGCAAACATTATATGCCCAAGTGCATCACATGGTTTCATGCAGAATTTGAATTCATTTATATATATATACAATGTGGGATTTTTTCTTTTTTTATTTGTTGACTCTTTAAGGAGAGAAGGGAGTGGTGGTGGTGGTGGTGTTGCTGCTGGTGGGAAGAAGAAGGGGGGATTGGGGTGCCAGAGCGACAACAAGGGGGGGGGGGTATGATCTATAAATACGCTTCATCCTCGCTGGAATCTTGAAATGGAAATGGCTCATCCTCTGAATCGGACACTGCAACAGCAGCAGCATCAGCAGCAGCATTTGATTCATCTTCAAACCAGAGATGGTTTCCGTACGAAATGCAGAGTTCTTCGTCCTTTTCAATGCGTCGTAATGTTACATAGCGGATCAGCTTATTGGGTATATCTCGAATAAAACCAACGTTCGGTGCACTGTTGTGGTTAAACATGGAGCCTAACCCAAGCGCCAGTGCAAAACCACCTTGCCAGCAGTAGGTGTAGTGATCCAGCACGGTATGTTTCCCGTAATTCTCATATTCCTCGGCGTTGAACAGCAGTATAGGCGATATCTCAACCAGCACATTGCGATCTATCGGTTCTCTGGTAAACACACCTCGTCCTCTCATCGGATGACTTTTCAATTCTAATGCCAAACGGTGCTGTGTCAGTGGAATCGTGCCGTCGTCGTCGGTCGTAGCATCGTGGTTTGACATGTTGCAATTTGCTCCAAAAAAGAAAGAGTTGACAAGAAAAAAAAATCTCGGACAATCTCAACATTACAGACACATACACAAGCCACTAATAACATGGATGATGGGATAAAGGGAAATGCTTTTATTTTCTAGAATTTTATTATACACATGCAATGATTTAAGCACCCAACAGCTTGAGTGCAAGGGCTTCTTGATCCTCCAACGTTTGAGGTTCAGCAACGTCAATAATTCTCTTTTTCTTGGATTCTTCCTCAGAGTCAGAGTCGCTATCTTCAAACCACTTTCTCTTGCGCTCAGACGCTTGATCCTCCTCCTCCTCCTCGCCAGATTCATCTTCAGACATGTCGGAACCTTGCTCTTCAGCGTCAGATCCTTCACTTGATTCCTCTTCCTTCAAGGCCTATTATGTCAAAGGGAATGAGTACAATGTGCTATAATTTGCTATGACTTCGGCACTTACAGCTCTCTCTCTCTCCTTGCGCTTAATCTTCTTTTCGAGCTTCTTTTGCTTGACATACTCCTTGTCTTCTTTATCAGCTGTCTGCATCAGCTCGCCCTTTTCTTCAATGAATGCCTTGATTTGAGACTTGGCATCACCGTCCTTCAAAAAGTCCTTTTCTTCAACCAGCTCGTACATGGCGTGTGCATTGCCTTCTTCATCAAACACCAGCTTGTCGCCACGAGCCATGTTCTTTGCTCGCTCCTTTTTGCTCATCTTTAACTTTCTCTTGGATATATTCTCGCCTTCAATGTTGTTCATGGCGTCTTCGTCTTCATCGCTCTCCAGTGTGTGGTCAGCACGTTGGATGGTGAGGAAGTCTTCGTCATCGTCGTCCTCCAAACCACCGTCCAGCTTGATCTTGTCGCCTTCGTAATCCACCAGTTTGCTGTAATGTTCAGACAAAATGTCCTGATTCTTTCTCTGGAACATGCGGTCGTATTTGGTCTTTTGTGTCTTGGCCTTTTCCTCCTCTTCCTCCTCCTCCTCTTCTTCTTCTTCCTCTTCGTCACTGGATGCCTCCTTCATCTTCTTCTTTTCTTGAGCACCCATCAGCTTCTTCTCTGCCTTCTTGACAAACTTGATCTTGGGAGCACCAGCCAAACCCAGGGAAAGAGCGAATTCTTCAGCGGGCAGCACTGTCACATCAAAGATAGACTTGTTGCGTTGGAGATAGATGGAACGCATGTAAGCGACAAAGGCACGTTGAGCGAGGTATTTGATTTCGGGGTCTTGGAAACAGAAGCTTTGCAGCTGCTTTTGGATGCTCTGCTGTTTGCTGGTTCTGATCTTGATCTCCTCGACAGGCACACGCTTCTTTTTCAGCTCCTCCACCATGCCCTCGACTTCAGATGGCACCAGAATCATCAGCGCATGGCCATCTGCATCGAAACGCGCCGTACGACCCACACGGTGAATGTAGGTATCAGCGTCTTCAGGGCAATCCAGCTGCACCACCCAATCCACCGAGGGGAAATCCAAACCACGGGCAGCGATATCGGTACAGAGCAAAACAGCATGCTGGCTGGAGGTGAATTTTCTAAAGATGTCGACACGCTTTGTCTGTTTCTGCTTGCCGTGCAAATGCATGATGGGCACACCGGGCTGAAGCTTACAAAAGGCCTCAAACACAAATCTCGTCTGCTTACAACTGCTCAAAAACACAATGGTCTTGCTCTTGAGATGCGACTTGACAAACGAGTACAGCACATCCAGTTTCTTGGGGAGCTCTGTCACCACATAGTGCTGCGACAGGGTTTTGGGCGTGCTGTGCTCGGCTTTTTCATGCACAGCGACGTATTCGGGGTCTTTGAGCGATAAACGTGCGAGATCCTTGACAGAGCGGGTTTGTGTAGCTGAAAACAGCAGGGTCTGTCTTTGGGGAGGCAAGTTCTCGATGATGGCGTTCATTGTGTTTTGGAAGCCCATGTCCATGATGCGATCTGCTTCATCCAAAACCAGCATTTGTAAATTGTCGCAGGAAAATCCAACAGACTGATCCATGTGCTGCAAAAGACGGCCGGGTGTGCACACTAGAATGTTCATGCGGGCGATGCGCTCTTGCTCTACTTTGAACTCTTTGCCGCCGATAATCAAACCTGCTGAAAAGGTGTGTGATTTGCCAATCTTTTTGAGCACTTCAAAGATCTGAACGGCTAATTCACGGGTGGGCGAAATAATCAAGGCACCCAATCCATCTGCTGCGTTCCACTGCTGTCTGAACAAAATCTCGAGGACCTGTGTAAAGTTGTGTTGGTCTACAATAGCCCACTCCACCCTACTACTACTACTACTAGGCAATACTTACAGGAATGAGGAAACTCAACGTCTTACCACTGCCCGTCTTGGCAGCACCCAGTACATCTTTCTTGGCCAGCGCAAGAGGAATTCCCTTTCTTTGGATCTCGGTCATCTGCTTAAAGTTGGACTGAGCAAGGCCCTTTTGTGTTCTGTCAGAGAGTGGCAATTCAGAAAAGAGCTTGACATTGCTGTAGTTTTCCTGGATCACAAATGGTGGGTTACAATGTGGATCTGAATGGACCTGTCAATCCTACTTACAGGATGGCTGGATTTGGCCTCCAATGTGGCAATGTCGTCTTGGTTCTGCTTTCTTTGAGCTTCTTTGGGGCTGACCTTCTTTACTGTCTTGGTGTCTTTGGCCATGCTAATGTGTGTATGGATAGATTTGCAAAAGAAGAAGAAAAAAATTGTTTGAGGATAGAAAAGATCCATGAAAAAATTGGTAGAAAAAAAACCGGTCCGCTATATAGTCACATTGGAAGGGTAGTAAATGCTCTTGATCTCCTCGATTGCATTGCAAAATGCCATCCATTCAATTATGTGGGATATTCTGTTTATTGTTCTCTACTCATGCCATTGCTTTCATGGCCATTTCATACGCAAAAAAGGTGGCTGCATTGGCTGGGAATGCTCTTACCATGGCAGGGCTAACGCCATTGATGAAGCCCTTTGGCCCCTTTGTCCGTAATATCTCTCTGAATGCTTGGCGGTATGATTTAAATCTATAATGGCATGAGCATCTGTCGTTTGCTTAAATCCGTACAAAGCCTACCTGGCATCGTTTTGATAGCAACTCTTGATGACATCTTGAGGATAGGATGGCAACCAAGCAGCAAATCCCGAGAAGCCACCTGCCATCAGCAGATCAACTGTCCTCAGCTCTCCATCACCTCGCATCGATTGGAATACTCTCTTCAAGCTCTCGTAACACACTACATGTAATGAATGTGAGATGGACAGCAGATGCCATGATGCCAAATCGTACCAAAATAAGCAAATGTGCCAGGAGCATCTCTAAGAAGAGTCATCCCCATGCCACGATAGATGGCCAGCAACCCTTGCGATCGAACACTTCTAATGCCACAATCAATGACACCTTTGTACTGAAAAAAAAGATGATTTAGCACATTGCAATACAAAAGATATACATAGGCCTACTTACTGGTGCCTCTAGTTTTCCATGCATATTGATCACACCTTTGGGATCTTGTGTCTGCAGCTTCACTTTGAGTAATTCGATAGGACAATTCAAAAAAGACATGACGGATCCAGCCATGGATCCAGCAACACCAATCTCCAAGATGGTCAATGGTTTACTGCCATCTTTTTGCAGCACTCGTCTGAAATAGCCATTGGACATGAACATGACAGCATTGCAAAAGCCAATGCCTGCTAATGGTGGTGCTACACCTCGGTACAGTCCTTTGGGTCCTTCTTGCTTAATCAGCTGTCGAAAGCAATCGGTTGCATTTTTATAGATGGGTGGAGAGGGTTGTGTTTGTAGTCGCACTTTGAGCGTATCCAAGGGCTGTCCAACAAGCACTTGGGCCCAGCCTCCACATGTACCAGCAATGATATCTTGTGCAAGTTGAGGTAGCTTTTGCTGGTTGTCCATCTTTAAAGTTGCCATGTTGAAAATCTTTTTGACAGTTTGATTAAAATGATGTGTGAGTGTGACAAAAACCTGGTTCAGAAAATTTATCAGGGGGTGGAGAAGAAGAGAGGAGTTGATTTTGGTTAGTGCAACCCAACTCTATATTTGAACTTTTGGCAAGCTGTCATTTACACTTGTTCACATCAGTCTTGAGGATGCCCATTACAGCCGAGTAAAAAGGGTTTGAAATGTGTTGCTATGATGGAATTGTATCGAAATTAGCATGTTATTTACCCAACTCTTTGATCAAGCGCAAATGTTTATACACTGAATCATTCATCTAGCACGGCCTTATGCCCGCTAATTCCATCCAATGTCTGCACTACCTGGCTTTTGTGCTTTCAACAAGTCTATAGCTATCGTCCTGTAACGCTTAATTAGAAGTACATTGAGGTGCCTTGTCTTTAAACGCCCAAAACCATCAATTTATAGCCAAATTTGACAATACTCGCTAGCCGTTTTCTCCACTTGTACGTCTTTTCAAATGCTCGGAATAGCACCAAACGATTCCTCTTCCCTTGCAGTTACTTTCTGGTACCATAACTCAAAAAAAATTAGGTCAGGAAAAATCCATCGACATCTCCATTTTTTCATGAGGGGTAGTAAGGGCATTTCTCTAAAAATCAGTTGATCGCATTTTTCACCTCAAAATCGACGTTTTTTTCTAAGGTATTTATAAGCTCAAAATAATTCTACAAACGTAATCTAACGCATCAAGCTATTTTCACTAAATGTTTATATGCCCAAACTTGATATTTTCGCCCAAGACTGATTTTTGAATTATCCAGAATTGCGCAACATTTTTAGTGAGAAAGTATATTAAAAATAATACCATTCGATGCGCCTTGAAAAACGCTACAAAGACCATTAGAAGTGAAAGGTGTGGTAGTCTTGATTTATGTAGTCAAATTTAACAAAGACGTTTGAGGGATGTCCAAAACAAGCAGAAGCTGAACAGATATTTTACACGCATAGTGGAATTTGAAGTGGGTTTGGCTTCTGCTGCCATCTGTCAAAACTGCATTGACTAATTGGATATTTTGCAATGTAGCAGGAATCATGACGCTATCGCATTCTATTACCATGGAATCTCTGAAAAAAACACACATTTTAGTAGCTGCCATATACTAAAATGGTGCGATTTATAAAATAGACCTCAAAATCTCTTGCTAGAAACCTGTTCCCGAGTAAAACTCTGGTTAACGACATCTGTTCTAGAAGAGTGCAGCTAAAAAGCGCGCGCCCCAGGTAATGACTAGCTACAGTAACTTTGGATCCCTGTCGCTTTCACCACGAGAAGGTGATTACGTGGGTGTTGCACAATATGTTAATTAGACTGTTTTCGATTGCTGCCTTCCACGGTACTACAAGGAAGAAGATGACTGATAACGGAAGACTGCAATAGTATATAGTACCAGTCGAATAGATGGCTCCATGCAGTAGATGTTTTCATCCGAGGAAGAAGTCTCCCTTCCGAAATAATGAGATTAAGTAATCATGATTGCAATCAGTTTATTACATTGCGCTTATGTAGTACAGTATTTTACACATTCTAGACGCATTGCTTCTGAGCAACCATCACGTTTATCAACAATGAAAGATATCGCATTGATAGATGCACAGTAGAAGAAGAAAAACGTCAAATCATTGCCATGTGGAATTTTACCGTTGATCAACTGTTTTACCGACAACTGATAAGATCAAATCCTAATGTAAAATTCAGGCTGATCCCAGATATTCCCGTTTTCTGTGTCTCAATGGACCTTTAAAAAAAAACCCTGATTTCCCTTAAATTTTAATCTAGTACAAAGATATGAGATCATTAAGTTTATTGAGAATTGTATGTGGAATGATTTGATATGATTTAATGGTTGGCGACAACACCAAATGCTCTGTAGAATTGCAATCCAGACTTTCCAGCTTGGGTGACGATGGGGGTATTTGCACCAACAAAATAGACATAACCCTCCTCGAGTTCATAATCAGATTCAGTCTTGAGTGCCTCACCTGTCAATTTACCGCTGCCTGAGGTGACAATGAGAACACTGGGTCCTTCAATTGGCTTTTGCTTTTCGGTTTCTTCGGCTCCCAGCTTGGCCCAAACAACAGAGAACTCGTCAATTGGAGGATCGTAAAGAAGTGAATGTTCGCCAAACTTGACGGGTGTCATTTTTTGTGATTCTGCAGAGCCATAACGATAAGTGAGCATATTGACCAACACGTCCACATCCTTGAACTTGGGTGTCAAACCAGCACGAACTACATTATCACTAGCGGCCATACATTCGACGCAATCTGAACAAAAAAAAAAAGATGAATCGTTAGCTATCAGTTGGATCTTTCGGGTAATACACTATATATTTTTTTTTTACCTCCGGATAAGTAAGCATGGGGCTCGTTAGCACCCAAGAAAATGGCTTGTCCAGGTTCCATGACAATGTAGTTCAACATGAGAGACGAGAATACACCAACATCGCCGCCAGGGTACTGTTGATCCAAACGAATGACCAATTTAGAAATGGGATCACTGGCCTTGGTCTCATTGAGACGTGCAATCAATTTGGACAAGAGATGTGTAACGGTTTCCTGGGAACTACGCATAAGTGCACCAAACGCCTTCTTGAGAACTTGCTTGTTGTGAGCAACATCCTTCTCAGATGTCGATTCTCCAGTTGCCTTGACTGTGGCCAAGAATTCCTCTGAAATGTCGTTACCGAGCAGTTCCTTCAATTCGTGATAGGTCTCCAAATGTTGAGCAATTTCATTCAATGGGCGGAATCCACAGAGAGCTTCGAAAGGAGTCAGGGCAAGTGCCATTTCAGGCTATATGAATCAGCAGCATGGTTAGTATACATATATACTCTACTAGACGCGTTCCAGTCTACACATGATTTACCTTGTGGTTGGGATCTTTATAGTTCTCAGGGAACTCTTTGAAAAGACGAGCACCCAAGGTCTTGTCGGGATGAGCTTGAATAGATAAAGCCTTACGGATGGACAGGATCTTGAACAAGAATGGCAAATCACCTTCGTACTGGTCGTATACAGCCTTGGTGCTGAGATCTACATTGTTCTTGATGAGGTCTCTGAGAGGCGTGTGGTTTTCATCCATGACAAGAGAGGGGGCATTGGGATGCGTGCCCATCCAGAGTTCAGCGTAAGGCGTCTTGTCATCAACGGTGGTACCAGAAGCTTTTGCATAAGCAGCGGCTTTGGAGACATCACCCAACTTGCCCCAATCATAAGACTGAGTCTTGCATTGCAAACGGTAAATGGCGCTCATGGTGTGTATAATATAAGTTGTAAAAAGATGTAGTGTTTGAGTAAAGAAAGAGAAGAAAACATCAAACGAAATGAAAGGGCATTATTTATACTGTTTTATTCCATCGTCAATTCAAATTCAAAAATGGGAAAGCGTCGTGGTCCAATAAAACGAGGACAGATTTGGGCGTTGATATGTGTTCAGCTCTACATGGTTTCAAGCTTCTTGTTGGTCTTTGAGCAACGCAATCTACAGGCATTGCACCGTCTAAATATAGATGTCAGGATCTACAAGATCGCCGAGATGAGTAATCCATTACTTATGCACTCATATTTAGTTGGTAATTCGTCATGCTGATGCTTGGTCAGTAATGCTGTCAACTAGCTAGGACGGGGATCTAGCAAAGTAGATTGCTTGATCTATCACTAATTTCGTTTCTTTCTTCTTCTTGCAACTCTTGAGAAGCCTTTGTAGCATGTTAAAAGTAGTTTTATAGATAGTCAGGGCGATCTGGCTTGACCCTCTCGTGGCTAACATGTTCGACATTCACCAAGATGGAACATTACTAGTATACAAAAGACATACCCAACAAACATACGGTATCTTTACCCAGGACACAAGCCCATTATAAACATATTCAGTCAAGAAAACCAAAAGGAGACTTTATGCTTTCACTAAGGTAGACGAGCTAATGGTACAAACTTTTTACCACGGCCTACGTGTCTCAAAAGAGCAAGCATAGCGTGATCATTTGCACAATACATCTAAGATTGAGGCAATGTCAAACTTGATGTAAGCTTCTTGCGCGTCCCTCTTGTCCGCACAATGCACTGTTTCGCTAGATGATCCACTACAGACCACCAGATCAGATGTTAATAGTCGCAATGTTCAGTCAGCAGCCCTCAAATGTATTTACCACTGTAAAATCAAGAGTTTAAATCGCTTGTATCTCGCCAGCAAAGCAAGATATCGGCCTCAAAACAGGTGTCATCGTGTTCTACGACCTGACATTAGGGTATGAATCACTTTTCAGCAGTTTTTTGGGGATCGAGTTGATGATCGATTTTTGGCAAATTTTGCCCTGTACTAGCAAGGG
>JAXQGS010000746.1:0-14954 GCA_037040325.1 Mucor sp. M7501 | reverse complement strand
GTCGTTGTGAGGCTGCTACGCTGGATGATCTGCAGACGGTTCAGGATCTGCAGGATACATTGCAGGCACATGCGGATATCCCATTTTGTGTAAAGGCCGGGAAGAAAAAGAAAAAAGAGCACTTGATTATGGTTTCATATAGATAGTAGGCTTTGTTCCATTTTCGCGAAAAAGAAAATGAGAGAGTGGGGCGTGTTTCATACATTTCTTGATAAAAAGGCGGTATAGCAATCTCTCACATTGCGCAGTGTTGCCATCTTGTGTATATATACATAGCTCAGGTGACATCATGTTGATTCAGCGAGTTTGAGCAAGTCTGTAAGCTGTTGACAATGTGGAGAGGGGAGGATGCCACACGGGTTGCTTGGCCAAATCAAAGGAATGTCCTTTTTCTCCACTTGCTGTGAACGATGGCGAGCGTGTGTCGCTCAAGGTGAATGCTCGCTAGCTACTGTGCATGACATCTCATAAATCAATAGCTCTGTACTCGCTTGATTTGGGCCTCAAGTGTAACATGTGCGTTCCAGATTTGCATTGTATGATGGTACCTCCCTTAGTGTGGCTAAATAGACTCAGACTTGTATGATGTTATTGAGTCATGCCATTCACCCACATACGTTTCTCTTTTCTTCTTGTCTCTATATCTTCTCGATACGAAACAACAAACAAAGCTATATTAAATGTTTATCATCAACTGGTTCTATGATGTATTGGCTTCACTGGGCCTTCTAAACAAGAATGCAAAGATCTTGTTCCTAGGATTAGATAATGCTGGAAAAACAACCCTGCTTCACATGCTCAAGAGCGACCGATTAGCAACATTGCAACCTACATTGCATCCAAGTAAGTCTTAGAGAGGGAGGGAGGGGGGCACCCTATCTGATCTATTACAAATGTCTGACTCTCTACCAAGCATCTGAGGAGCTGTCTATTGGAAATGTGAGATTCACCACATACGATTTGGGTGGCCATCAACAGGCTCGTAGGCTTTGGAGAGATTACTTTCCCGAAGTGAATGGCATTGTATACTTGGTGGATAGCGCAGATCATGAAAGATTTGCTGAAGCAAAGCAAGAATTGGACGCTCTTTTATCCATTGAGCAGTTGAACAACATACCATTCCTGATCCTTGGCAACAAGATTGATGCTCCTGGCGCTGTAAGTGAGGATACACTTCGTCAACAGCTGGGTCTCTTCCAGACGACAGGAAAAGTAAGTAGACAAGGCGGTTTTATAGAGGGGGATAACGAGTAGTCTCAACTTTTTTTTCGTAGGGAACTGTACCTTTGAGTAATATTAGGCCTATGGAGCTCTTCATGTGTTCCATTGTAATGAGACAAGGCTATGGCGATGGATTCCGTTGGTTATCACAATACGTATAAGTCTCTTGATAAAGTCAATAAAGATTGCCTGTTTGCTGTGATTTTTTGCAGTAATAATAAGAAGGATTGTGCCTGCACTAAACTTGATGTTGACGGACACAGAAGGTGGATTAGTAGAATCTAGCCACGTTTAATTTCCCGGCAATGTTGGTGATGCCTAGAACTCGGCGAGTAACTGATTTCTGCTGTAACGTACCGAAAAAAACTGCCGAGGCCCTGCTGTACCTGCCTTTGTAACTTTCATGAAGAAATTGTTCCTGAAAATGGGCCTCAGCAGGCATATATCATCTATCGCACTTTCACAGGAATTATAAGCATAACAAGCAACAATAGTAGAACCAAGACTATTTTGTATGTTATTATCTATTAAAATCTCTATACACATTACTAATTTTATTAATCTAAACCAAACAGGTAGTAAGAAAGCTGGACAGCGCCAAAAATGATCTATCAAGTATAAAAATATGAGAATCATTGTTCCAAAACATGAGCGACATACACTCCACTTACTGGCTGCCAGACAACTAAATAGCGGACACCGTCCAACAAGTTGAGGTAAAGCTGCTGTTGGGTATCCCATCTATATGCGTAGTAAAACAAGATTCCATTAGCCATGTGCCACGTAGTGCGGTTTCATTTGACTTACGGGTTTCGCTTGAATTGCTTGAGATCTACCTTCTCCTTACTATACAAAAATGTCAACTGCCTGAATAGATGTCTACTACCGTCCATGTCTTACCAATAAGGGCAGATATCCTTCTTTCCAATCATCACCCAACCACGGATACACTTTTCGTGGAATACATGCTTGCAGGTCAATTGATGGACGGGATCATCAGAGAACATTGGGCGTTGATGAGGGTCAGCGGTCAATGATGCGTGGTGACCAACTGAAGTGGCATGACCACAAACAGCGCAGATGCCTTCACCCAAGTATTTGTTAGGTAATCCATCCTCTGAATAATACCCAATCGTGGCTGCCATTCTATCCGAGCAAATCTCGACGAAATCTCTGCCCAACACACTAGAACAAGACACATCAGCATGTATCCCTCCCTATCGTCCATCGTAGCCCAGCACGTCTTACCCAAAATACAATCCATAGCTAAGCATCAAAATGCCAATCTGAATGAACTCGGAGCCGGCGTTGAAGAGTTCCGCAATACCAAAGAATGCAACCAAGATGATGATATAACCCACCAAACCTACAACAAACGACACATTGTACACGACTGTAAACCATTTGTACACCATGCGAGGTGTCATGGCTTCCAAGGGCTTTCTGGATGCTTTGTAAATGACTGAAATTCTGATGAGTGGGTTGTACAATCAATATTCAGGATATACACAAACGTTACCAAAGCCATTCAAGATGGAATACAGCGTCCAGAATACGAGGAATCTGTACCATCCGGCATAGAAACCAAACAGCATGGGGAACAGATACAGACCTCCCAGACTGACTGCTTGATAGGATTTGTAGTGCTTCTTCTTCCACCAAAGAATGAGAAACTGTGATGCGAATAAAGCGAATAACAGGATGATGGCCATAAGTTCATGTTGAGACTCATGTCCTGTTACAAAAAGGCGTCAATAAGCATCTTGATGAATGAGGTGCTGGCGATAGGCTTTTACCTTTGTGTTCCTTGTTGTATTCCAACTGCACATTGTAGCTATGCACAAGAGATGGTCAGTCTACAAACTACGGCGATGATGGCATAGAATGTATGTTACTTTTCAAGCTGCTCTGGTGTCAAATGGCCAATCTGTTCGTCAGTCAGCTTTCCCTCCAGCCAAGCATGGGTGAAGCTTATGTCTTGTCCTTCTTGATTCATTGTTACAAATACAACCAACAAGAAAAGCGCAATGAAAGAGCGAGAAAAAAGGGGGGGGGGAGAGGAATTCAAAGCTTTATTCTTATTATCTGCCAACATTTTTATTTGGGGCTCCGTTTTACTTTCTACCAAAGATGCCCCAGAAGCCACTGCCACTGCCTGACGATTTCTCGGAACGAGCAGCTAATGATTCCTCTGGATATTTCACAAAATTAGCAGCCAGATCAAAGTAGAAGGGTTTGCAGGCAACAGGCTGGAATTTGGGTGGGAATTCGACGAGATGCTGAGGGTGGATGCTGGAAGGATAGCTGTCCAAATGCTCCAATAACGTCTCTGTTGTGTTCAAGTCCAATTGCTGCATCTTGTTAGAGACTTGCTCGTCGTCGTCGTCGCCGCCGTTATCAGATCCGTTTTCAAGGTACCAGGCAGCACGCGATTTCCATGTGCCTGAGCGGATGGTTTGCTCCAAGTCTGCTAAATCGCTGTCCGTCACCTTCAACAGTGCGTCCTGAGCAAAAGAGCGGATCTGTGAGAGCGCTTGCTTGGCTTGCACAACATAGGTTTGACCTCGTTGATAGATGGCGAGTGATTCCGGTGTCTTTTTCATGTCGCTGTATGCTGAGGCCACTTGGACACATCGGCAGCCCTTGTAATACAAGGACAATACGTTCAATTCACCGTCAAGAGACATGTCGTCCTTGACATGAGGCAGCTCCCAAATGTACTCCAAATGCTTCAAAATATCGTCATACAGCTTGACAGCATACTGAGGCTTCTTTTCGACAGCCTGCTCGACCAGACACACATTGCGCTCGATGGAGGAGCCAAATAGGTTGTATTCGACAAATGTAAACAGGTTGTTGAGATCCTCGGTTGCTTTGGCTGATTTGGATGAAGTGACCTTTGCGGTAGCCTCCTTGTCGTCCTTGAGCGCCTTCTTTGCAAGCTTGTCGGCTTCAGCCCAAGCACTCACAACAGCGTCAAAAGCAGATGCGTCGTTGGGTTGGATGGACTTTCTAGTGTCTTGTGCTTTGGTGACAGATTGTGCCAAATGTTGATTCTTGATGGTGAACTCTTTATCGCGCCACACGAGGGTTTTGAGTGTCTGGTCTTTAGACTTGTCGTCGCCGATCTTGGCAAGTTGCTCCTTCAATTGATCCATGCCAGGGCCTTGGTGCTTGCCAACGATACCCTCCACGTCTTGTCCACCGCTTAACTGAAGCTTGTAGGCGCAGAAACGAATGTTGGGGTCGATTTCGTCAATAGCAGAATAGCACAGAGCTTCTTGCTCTGCAGTGCTGTTGGTCTTTGCAAACTTTTCATAGACAGTTCTGATAAAACACCATCGTCAGTAACCTCTTTGACTCGTTGATCGCTCGCAAAACCGCGCTTACCTTGACTCGACAAACTGGTTCATGGCTTCTTGCCACTGTTGCTGCTCGAAATACAGATAACCCTTCATCAAAGAAGCATATGCCTACGTCCCTCTTACCATCAGCAACATTATCAACCAAACATGTGCACTGCATCTCACCTTGACGTCCAATACAGTTCTGATATCAACAGTTTGTTCCTGGCACAAGTTGTAAAGAGCTTCAGCATGTTGAGAAGCTCTCTTCAAACGCTTGACGAGATGATGGCGTTGACGAGTTTCCATACTGTTGGCACTTTCTTGCTTTAATTCCATGGCAAAAGCCCAAGCACGTTCAGTTTCGTAGACGCCGAGATGAAGGTAGCGAGCATCATTGAATTCTTGAGGCAGAGGCTTACGAACGTTGGTGGTTTTGTTGTTGGATTGTGTGAGCTTGAGGATCTGACGCAGGCGGCGAATACGGTTGGTACAATATTCACTAATAAAGTGGAAGGTTAGCAAAAGTGAGATGATTGAGCTTGTCGAAACCACCCTACCGATAACGTTGGTAGTCTTGATGTCTAAGGCCGTAGGTCATGCGAGATTCATTGATGAGGCCCAACACTAGATTCGCAAAAAAAAGGATGAGTGATATGCTTGGTAATTCCCATCTGTTGTGCTTACCGTCAACGCTCATGGGGGCTGCTGAAGATGTGGAAGGCGTAATGTCCATTGCTAATAGGTCAAAACAGTGTTATCTACTTGGTATTTAGATCTTTGATCATGTCTTTCTTGATAGTTACGTTCTGCCATGGTGCAAGTAAATTTCTCGAGAAAGAAAAAAAAGGTGAAAAGGCCAACGCGAATAGAATACAAGGAATTTGGTAGAAGGAAATTTGAACTGGTGGCGCACAAATCAACTGGGTTTCTATTACATGCCAAACAGCAGTGTTGTTGTTGATGGAGATGCTTGCTTTCAAAAGTATATGCTCTTGTTGATCTTGTATAAATCAACAAGATCTAACCAAGGTAGCACTCTACACATCTTGATCCAATCAATTGTGAATTTATTCACAGTGTATCATGCATATTATAGTAGAAATTGAGTATGCCATCCTCCACATGTTTGGACGCCTAGATTTGTATTGAAAGCGTGCATTCAGATGACGATAATCGCCGCTGGTACAATGCTTACTGTGGCTCATGACTACACCTGCTCATTGCCAAAGCTTGAAGAATACAGCAGTTGCTTTGGTATACATAGCGAGCATACCTTGAGATTGAACATTTGCTGTAGGAATAGCAAAACCCTATCTATCAAAATAGATACAAGCTTATTGTGTGTTCCTTTTGTCTGCATAGTGCACTGTTTCGCTAGATAGTATACTACAGACTTTCAGATCAAATGTTAATAAGCACAATCTTCAGTGAGCAGCCCTCAAATGCATTTACCACTGTAAAATCAAGGGTTTAAATCGCTTGTATCTCACCAACGGAGCGCGATATCGTCCTCAAAACAAGTGCCATCGTGTTCTACGACCTGACATTAAGTTATGGATCACTTTTCAGCAATCTTTTGGGGATCGAGTTGATCATCGATTTTCGACAAATTTTGCCTTGTACTAGCAAGGCAAAATTTGATGATTTTGAATGATGAAGGTTTTCACCTCGAAAATGAAGTTTTCTATTATGGTGTTCCTATGCTCAAAACAATCGTAGAAGAGCATAGGAGCATGTAAAAGTGTTTTTCAAGCAGTTTACTATAGTGTTTGTAGACGTTTCCCCAAAAAACGTGTTTTGCATTTTTCGACAGTTACTCTCCATACACTAAAGGGATCGCTTCGAAATTAGCATCATTGGATTCCTCGTCCAATTTTACATATAAAAGAGTAGAGAAATAACTGCTGTTCGAGTAGAAACATCTTGTGTAATTGCCCCTGAAAGGGTTTGGGATGTCCGGATCCTTTTTTTTTAGGGAAATAAAGAATTCTTTATTTCATTGTTTAAAGTCCTCCAATCGTGGATGTCCGGATCCGTAATCTGGAGGACCAGTTGGAATATAATACTATAATTCAATCCCAGCAGCCCAAGCTGCTAATTTTTGCCCTGGCAGCCATTTTATGTATAGTAAATTGGACGTCTAATTGCTTTCGCTACTACGCTCAATCTCTGCCGGTACCACCCTGTAGGTTCCAATTGCATGCTGTTGCATTTTGAAATCTGACATTTGAGTATACATGTTCTCATTATTAGTAGGCACATTTCTTGGGTTCAGATAACAGCTTCAGTAGTGAGATGCTCTGCTATAGCTTTCTGAGCCGCGGGTTGACCATGTATGATGAACATTGAGTCAGTGAGATGTCAGTCAATCTCTATCAAATCAGAAATCTTGAGAGACTTGATTTTAAGAGCCAAACCCTTTTTTAGTGTCACATCCAGCAAAATTTTCTGATTCTATCTTCTCTTCCTCCTCATCTTTACCATCAGCATCATCATGTCCACTATCGCTACTACTGCTGCAGAACAGAAAGATGTTCTCGTAGGCGTCGGGTGTTTTGTCACCTACACAGACTCAAAAACTGGTCAATCTCGAATCCTTGTAGGACAACGCGCAGGATCTCACGGTGCAGGTACCTGGCAATTACCTGGCGGACACTTGGAGATGTTTGAGGATTTTGAGACGTGTGCAAAACGAGAAGTTGAAGAGGAAACCAACTTGAACCTACCTCTAAAAGATATCAAAATGCTGACTGCAACCAACAACATCATGCAAGATATCAAGAAGCATTATGTCACAATTTTCATGTGGTGCCATATACCCGAAGCGGCCATTGTAGATGTCAAGGTGATGGAGCCTCACAAGCTGCAAGGAGAATGGCAATGGTTGACCATTGACCAACTCAAAGAAAAGAAGCCGCTGTTTTCTCCCTTGCAAAAGTTTGTGGATGAACAGGATTTGACGTTTTTAAAATAAACTCACACTACTCTCTCTCTGGTACACACACCATTGATTACACATCGTATTCCCAAGTCACTCCATGCCGCTAAACTATAGATGTACAATGGTATGAGTAATGCCATCTGTAGATGCTTATGGTAGTGCCATTGCCTCGAGCATTGTTGATGGACATATCGTTAATGCCATTTCCTAGCAACTGTGGATGCTTTCTGGATTTCAAAATTTGCATTTCGAGTACCCCTTCTTTTTGGGATGTCTGCTTGATGGATGATCCCATCTTGGCCTCTTTTGAAGCGTCCGATGATTCTCCATCTTTTTTATAGATTTGAGCAATGCAAGTTTCATCCCAAATATATCTCTCTCTACACCATCGGTTTTTCAAATGTATAGCATACAAAACTCTATTTTCACTCTAAATGTGATGTCAGCTTTCTGTTTCTTCCTTTTCGATAATAGCTTAACATTTGGCTTCACTTCCTTGTCCCTTTTTCCCTTCTGTTCTTTCATTTTCTTTATCCCTTTTTCTTTCTTTTTCCCATTTTTTTTTCTCTGTCAGCATACCGGAAAGAAAGAAAGAGAGAAAGAGAGAGAGACACCATTTGCAACTAATACATACATATACGAACAAAAGAAAAAAGCAAAGAAATGAGAACGACATTATTCGTAGCTGGCTTTGGTGGACGCACACGCGCAAGAGATCTCGCTTACGAATTTGAACGGTAACGTAGTATTCTGGTTACGCCCCATTTTCCCGCACTAAACACTTCTCGGCAACAACATGTAGCTACGGTCGGCTCGTGCGTTGCGATATTCCAGCACCCAAATCCTATGCTTCCAAAGTGTAAAAAATACATCATCTCTTCGTCCCAAATGTCCTGTAGTTAAAATTGCCCTTTTTTTTTTCTTTCTTAGTTATGCTTTTGTTGAATTCGAAGATCCGCATGATGCCGAAGACGCCTTCAACGAGATGCATGGTAGACGTATTGACGGCTATACTATCAGTGTTCAGGTTAGATTTCAACACTCTGGAAGGAAAAAAAAAGATAACATGTGATTTTTTTGGTCGCTAATACCCCGATGATGTATACATGTAATAGTGGGCTCGCAATGCTCCCAGTGCCACATGGAGACTAGGTGGACCATCACATCCAGCAACACCACATCACAGCCTACCCCTCCCACCTCCACCCCCTCCGCCACAGCATTCAGGGCGCATACCGCCACACTACAGATCATACAGCCCATATCGCAGCAGCAGCCGAGGACGACGACGCTCGCTGTCGCCACCCAGAGGCAGATCGCCCCCGCCCCATCATCACCATCACCACTACATGATGGACGAACGACGATACTCCACGTCGCACTCGAGATCTCGCTCGCCTATTCCTTCGTCGCATATGAATCATACCATCGAAAAGCATCGTTCCATTTCGCCTCCCATGAACAGCAAGAGCAAAATGTCGCCTTCCAGACACTACCACAGCCCACCACTTGTTTGAAAGACGCCCTCTTGCTTTTCTCTCTTGACGACACTTAATAAAACAGACGCTTTATTAAACTTTTTTTCTTTTTTACATGTTGTTTTGCTGGATGGCTTTGAGGACACGTTGAACAAAGGGCCTGGTCCTTGCGATTTCACCAACAGGCGTCTTGAGCAGCACATTGATGAGTCGCATCAGCCCCTCCAGTGCTTTTCGTTTGATGGGCGTGTTCTGATCAACATGGTATAATAAAATTTCACACGCCTGCTTTAATTCATGAACACAAGGTCTAAAATAGCAATCCATGGCCACAATCCAATGGTCAAACAGCTCGACCAGGGCAAACGACGCCGTTGTGCATCGCTGCACCGACATGGGCGTGGGCAGGTAGCTCTGGTGGATCAGAATCCAGTGCCCGTGGTGGCGGATCCACTGCTTGAAGATGCAGCGGCGATGCCACAGGTGCGTTGAGCTGTTGAGCAGTTCAATCTTGGGCAGCTGCTTCTGGAAGCTGATCAGCCGCTTCTCTATGCGTTCAATCTGCTCGTAGGAGGTCTGTGCTTCTTCCGGGTGTGTAAAGATGGTGCGTCGGATGTCTCGTGTAATCTGGCAGGTGTGGAATTCAATGAACTGGAAGAACGCTTGGTGCTCGTCCACGCCGGCTGACGACAGGGGCGGGTTCTTGAAGAACGTTGTTGTGCTGACATGGTCGTCGAGGTGGATTTCGTAGGGCTTGTTGTGGTAGTGGGACGAGGCCGTGTCTAAAAAGTACATGAACCACAGCAGAGACCGAGCGTACTGCTTGACAATCATGACAGGCGGCTTGTATGCCAGCGGAAAGACGGCTGCTTGGTTTTGTGAGATGGTGTCCAATGCGTCTTCCCTGTAGAGCTGCAGCGAAAGAGCCATGCGAACTGCCATGCCGGAATAGATATAGACGACGGAGGTGTTTCCATTTTCAATGTGGTAGAGAACCAGGTTGCAGATGGCATGGCACGTGGTGAGACTAGGTGCATCAAAATAGATGGATGACAAGAGACGTTTTGCCCACTTGTAATAGTCAATTGACAGACGAACGCACGTAGGCTCGTCCATGCTGTTCTCAAAGATTTCAGGGTGCCAGTAAAAGGCATGCGGCAGCATATGGCACACGATCGAAGCGTATAGCAGCTGAAATGCAGGTGATAAGTTATCTTGGTCCATCAGTAAATTTGTGAATAGTGTGTCAAACGGTTGCACAGCTCCATAAAGTAAACAGTTCTTGTATAACGACAACAAGCGTTGCACTAGAAACAGTGGTAGCTTTTCAGGCATGACATCAATATCGAGCACATCGTCCTTGTCTTCGTCTTGTTCTTCTAATAAGGGGTTCCGGATTGGCTCGTCTTCAGAGTCTTCGCCGTCGTTTACGTTGGGCCGTAAACTCGTAAAGTGTGATAGTCGCACGTTGGGAAAGATGGAGTGGTTCCGGATGAGCCAGATGGGCTTCTTTTGCTGATCTGGTTGAGGGTATAAGGTAATTGCGTTTGTATTGTCTTTGGCAAATTGTATAAGAGTAGAGTAGATGTCGGCTACATTGAGCATGTGTGTATCAATTGACAAGCCCGTGGGTCCCAATTGGTGGATGTTCCATTTGGATAGCGAGTTTGCTTGTATGTTGGATTGCTGTCCTGCTGCTGGTGGTGGTTGCGGTTGAGCTGACTGGCTGGATGGAGACGGTGCGGCATTTTTCACCAGCTGCTCAATGTTGCCAAACTCATCCATCAACGAGTGTATTTGATTTTCTAGACCTGCGAAACGATCACGTAGGGCAGTGCTTTCCAAATCACCAGGAACTTCTAAATAGGTGCACTCTACGCCAGCCACAGAGCACTGCTCGCAGGTGGGTCTTGAGCGAGAGCACTTGGAACGATGCTTTCGACATCTAGATACATTGTGTTATTTAATCAGAGATGACTTGTAAGTTTCAGGGCTTTACCTTTGGCAAGATAACGCCATACGGGCTCTTCTCTTTACAGGCCGAGATTGGCTGTTATCTTCATAGTTTGTCAAAGTATCGCTTTCCATCATTATTTAGTCTGATTTTAAGCCTGTGTTGAAAAGAAGAGGTGGTGAAATAAAGGATAAAATAAAAAAAAGGATTGTGAGAAATTTAATGAAAAGATGGAAAAAAAATTAGGTTTCACCCAAGCCTATTAGCTTCTTCCGATGTTTGTGCGCTTCACTGGTCAACTAGGTAAAAAAGAATGAAAAGGAAATTCTTGTTTCTTTTTGATGGTTTTGTATCACATGAGATATAGCATCAGATCAACAGATGTATCAAGACGGAAAGCAGCTCTGCAGTTTGTAATAGCAGTTCTTTTGCTGCTGCTGTTGCTGCTGCTGATACTTGAGCCTTATGCCCCTAGCAACGGCCGATCTGTTGTCATGGCAAAAGGCACAGCTAAACTGTTGCTACATGCAGTGAACCAATGAGATCCAGTGGATAAAGGCTCTTTTTCTTGATCTCTCATCCAGAACCACCGTATAAATAGTTACAATTAGACCCTGCATACTTTGCGCATTTATTTCTCGAACAAGGCAATTTGTATACATATATTTCATTGTCATCAAAACAAGAGCAACACACCACGTTGAGTCGAAAACTGACATGACTCGACATGTTCTGAAATGGATTGGGCCCTGTTTTGTGGTAAAAGCAACTTTAAGGGCCATCTTCACAACTCCGAATGATTTCAAATGAACCATGTGGCAACAAATGTCGATTACGGATGCTCATTATGTAGTTGATTGTAGTATGGTCGTATGTGTGAAAAAAACAAGCGGCTGTGTGTGTGTCCAAGTGTGTATGTTGTCTACCGTAGTGGGCGTTTGTGTGCCTGGAAATTTTATTGTCTGCTGCTGGATCATTGTTGTGGATTTGATTATATAACTGGGAGGACCGCTTGTTTTCTTGCTATTTTTTTCTTTCCTTGTTCTCTCCAATATATTTTCCTAAACAACAACAATAAAATATGCTCAAAAATCCAGCCAAAGCGTACCAAGATACTTTCATTGATTCTTCCAACTCAAAACAGGTATATAATGGCCTCTTTTTTCTTTCTCTCTCAAAATATATACGCGAAAGATTAACGTATTCCTTGATTCTTTTCAGTTGCCAATGTCTGACGAACAAGTGGAGAAATACATTCATGTCTTTTTCAGAAACTCGCCCAGAGCAAACAGTGGAACAGCACCCACCTTTGAGTGGCTACAGTTTCTGGAAATGTTCAACGAGCAGCAGAACCACTACATCCTCACAGAACAGCAGAAAAAGGCGATAAAACCTTATTGTATCCAGAATCCAGACTTGGAGATGACGCCAGAAGAGTTTGTCAAATTACTAGCCATCATTCGACACGAAGCTACTGTGGAAGAACGCAAGCCAAGAGCCACTTCAAGCACACCAGCTGCTAGAAGATTGTTTGATTCAAGACCAAGATCATCCAGAATGATCTCAAGCAAATCAGCTACTACTTACTATGATGACAGAGCCAGCACAAATCACCCCGATGACAATGTACGTTTGGAGATTTCGAATGATTTATCACTACATCCTCATTTTCCCATTTTCTTTCCTTTTTCACAGTTGAATCAGATGAGTGACCGAGCAAGAACATCAGGTGTGTTGAACAAGGATTTCAATCAAAACAAATATTAACAATAAAATTAGATTTCAATGACGAGAACAACAACAATGACCACGTAAGGAATGACTAAATGAACCCTAATCATCCGCATTGTTCACACCATCCCATTGTAGGACATGTCTCTGGTCAAGAGATTGCGAAAAGAAAAGAGCGTCGCTGCCAGACAAGCACGAGGATACGAATCAAGAATCGAACACTTGAACAAGGAGCATTCTGAGCGTATCATGCAGGTCCAGGCAAGATTGGAGAACATGCAGATTGAAGCCGAGCAGCAGAAACAGCTACTGGCCGACCAAAAGTTGAAAGAAAAAGATAAAATAGAGAAAATCGTCGAATTGAAATCACAAAACGCAGAATACGAAAAGCTGCATGCACTTGCCGTAAAGAAGCTTCAAAAGAAGACGGAAGAATTGGAGCTGCTCAAGGAGGAATTGCACAGCTTGCAAGAGACACACAACATGACACTTTCCCAGTTGGAATCGGCCGAGATTCAAGCCAAGGAAATGCTTCGGGTGCACGAAAGGGAAAAGGCCGATTTTCACATGAAATTGGATCAGGAAAAAAGACAAGCACTGGACGCAAGACACGCACTGGAGGCTCAGCAAAACGAAAACGTAAAGTTGATGGAGCTGATTGATAGACAAAAATTCGATTTGGATGAAGCTAGAAGTGGGGTGAGATACTATTCGAATTCTTCTCCTCCGTCATTGGTAAGCTCCATGAAGCCATTTGTTGATCGTTTTGCTCTAATACGATGCATTTTATCAGAACAAGAAAGAATCTAGTACCACTGCTGCATCAAGCCATGATATTGATCAAACTGAGCACACCTTTGCTCACGAGGAAATTGAGGCTAAATATCTGAAGAAATTAGAGTTGCTACAGCAACAGCGTGATGACTTTGAACAGCAATTGGCGGCAGCTCGTGATAAATTGAAAGAAGGTAGTATAATGTCTAGCTCACAAGCACTGAAAATTGACATTGTATGATAGAACAAACTGCTGCTGCTTTGATTCAAGAGACACAGAGAGAGAAAATTCAAGATCTTTCAATTGGATTTGATCAACAGCTTGGCCTCATTGATTCCATCAGACAAAGCATCAACACCAACCAGCCTGGCCAAGGAAACAGGCTATACGTTGGATTAACCATTATCCCTTGGGTGTTTTTATTCTATCATCTACTGCTGATCATGTTCTACTATGTGATTGAATTGACACAAACCCAAGCCCCGCAAGTTTACCCACTCTCTCTCCCAAGACTTCTAGATGAAATATTCTTCAAGTATATTCATAGCTCTAGATAGCGTTTTCCCCCTCCCCACTTGTTCATATTGTATATTACTCATCTCATCTCTTCATATACCTACTTTTCTTTCGCTGATAAACATTCGCATAGCCCCCCCCAACATGATCTGCATTGTAATACAAATTCGTTTCAAAGTAAGGCCAATGCATAATCCCAACTTTTTTTAGTTCAAAGCTTGTGATACACTCGGAACAAACGTCTTCCATACATGTGTAAAACAAATCTATATTGCTGTGCTTTTAATAAAGGAGTTTGTGTTGACGACTATAATCTCCAACAACAGGCTAAGCACAAAAAATATCACTTTGACAAACACTTGTAAAGCAGAGTTATAAAAAAAAGCAATACATGTGTCATCAGCCAAGCTTTCAGTGAACATGAGCTTTGTTTGCAAGCTTTATTTGCTAGTATAGAGATCTGACCACCTTCGAAATTCATCATTTTTAACTGTTGGAATTCATGTCATTCGAATCTATTAGCAAAACAAAGATCATTCGGTAGCTCTATAACGTATATAACATGCTAAGAGACCTTAAAGTACCAAATGTAGTACGTTCCCTTCATGAGTTAGCTCAAAATCATTAGTTTCATATATGCTCAAGCACTAATTTAACTACCATTTATATAGTATTTCGACAACTATTACTGGTATTAGCATCTGTTCAAATTCAACAAGTCCACTAAATCAAATATTTATCAACAGCCATGCTACTTACAAAGAATCCAATTGCACAGGCATAATCAGCACAGAAATTGAGTATAGGAACATGCTACTTTTAAAGCTCTAGCATTATTATAAAGCCCAATTTTATTACAATATTTACAATAATCTATCTCACTTGCTGTCCAGTCCTTCAGCCAATCCTACCGGTTAAATGGGCTCGACACACACAAAAATCCTAGAAAAAAAATGCGAGGGTTTCCCTCTGTTTTTTCGTTAGGCGGGGG
>JAXQGS010000745.1:0-14869 GCA_037040325.1 Mucor sp. M7501 | reverse complement strand
CCTCAAATCAAACTGGAATCTTGACATTGGAAGCACTAAATGTCAATGCTGATCTTCTCCAAGAGCCTTAAACCATACGTGCTACTATCATTGACGTTGGAGCTACTATCATTGACGTTGGAGCTACTTGACCTAAAGTAGAATAAGGCTCGCGCTCCAAGTTTTCCATACAAGTTTGATGAGGAGAGTGATAATTTTACATCTCACATTAAGCTTCACATTTGGGTACCCTGATTGCAACGAATTAATCTATCAATTATAGAAATGCACAGTATTAAGAACAGAATAGGGTGTTTAGGATAAGCTTCAGTACTCTTTCAATCCACAATCGTCTTTCTATGGGCTTCCAACAGCATCAACTACCTTCATGATAAGCATGGAATCATTTATTATTATGCCACCAGCCAAAATTGGGTGAATCTCCGATTGCCATTTTTCGTCCATTTCAGGCTGTTGTGCCACCTTTTTTAGCTGTTTCGCAAGATTCCACTATGCAAATTGTCCTGATCATCCCATGGTTCCAAAGTGATTCTTGGAGTACTTTTCAAGGCGGATCTGATGGTATTAACTAAATTGAGTGTTTTGAACAAAATTATTGAGCAATATCAGAGAATGTGAAATGCGGTTTATGGCCAAAATGTCGAGATTTTGCATACAAAGGTTGCGCAAAAGTAATTTTAGAGGTTGCGTTGGATCGATAGAAACAATTTGATTCAATATATGCCATAATAAAAGTCTTTGATTTCAGGATGAAAAACGCGATCGTCTAATTTTCAATGAAATCCATGAGGTACCCCTCATGCTTTGCAGGCGATTTTCAATCATGTTTTTTTGGTCCTCAAAAAGTTGAACAAAGGTGTCTATAGGTTACCGCTGGTTGAAAGCAATTGTTTGGCGACATTCTGACGGCTTGAAACGCCTTTTTGCAAGAGAAATCACCACCCAAATGCCTCTAACTTTCGCTGTATTTGGTATACCTTTGGGAATCCAAAGGCAATTCGAGTATTATAACAGCCCTTATACGACCAGTTCTCATCGATACAGACGTGGAGCATTGTACAAGAGCCGGATCCACAGTTACAAACTGTTTATAGAGATGTTCACCTAGTGATTGTAGGCTCTAAAGTGATATAATGTACCCATATTGTACGCTATACTTGGATATCACGCTTACAGGTGCTGTATTCTTCGATCTCTTGTATAAATGTGGCGTGTGATAATTTCAACCATTGCGTCAAGTATGCTATGACGTTTTTGTGAAACTATAGCATGGACGAGTGTGCTGATTTACATGAATGTGTGCTTTTAAAAGAAGGATTATGTATCACTGCACTGCTTTGGCTAATCGGTAAACAATTTCATCATGTAGAACAAACTAGAACACAGCTGGCATATGTTGAAAAAGATGATTGGAGGTAAAATGTGATGTGCTGGGGGGATTTATATTTGGCATGAAACCTGTTTGCACAACCAAAAACTGATAAAAAAGAACCGAGTGCATTTCTTTTTTCATCTCTTTTGTTTTCACACCACTATTTTTTCTTCTTCTTAAAACCATGTCGACTATAGTACTATCCGATGAGAATCTCACGTTGGATGACTTTCTCCAGCTTCAATCATTGCTGAGCCATGAACAAGGTGAATGCGATAAGCACATTGAGGCGTGCCAGGATCATCAACAGCAGCAACAGCAGCAGCAACAGCAGCAGCAACAGCAGCAGCAACAGCAACATCACCAACAGCACCAACACCATAATCTCCACGCCCATCCTGTGCACCACCATCAACATGCTCGCCCCGTCAAATTCCGTCGTGCCATCAGCTCTGAGGCAGCACATGAATCTCAACTTGAAAAGCAACGTCTTGCGCAAGCCCTCTTGACGTTGCAGTATCTCAAGGAGCAATACAGACGCCAACGCGCCGCAGAAATCCAAGCCTACCTCAATGAGTACCGTCGTCAAGCATTGATCAGTAGCATCTTGCGTGAAGAGGAAGAAAGGTATTATCGTCAATGCATTGCAGCTGCTTTGGAGCAGCGACGTGTCAATCTGCTCTGGCAACAATTTGTGGAGGCCAAGAAACAAGAGGCGTTGATTCAGCAATTGCAAAAGCAAGAATTGCGTGAGCAACTGGAGCAGCAACAGCAACAGCAGCAGCAAGTGTTTCAACAAGAGGCCAAGGAAGAGCAAGAGGAGGAAGAAGAAGAAGAGGAAGAAGAGGACGATGGTTACTCTGAGTATCACTCCCAGCAATTGGCTAATCTGTTGAAGCAAATATTTGCTCAGCAACAGCAACAACAGCAACAAGAACAAGAATCGCCATCTCCATCTCCCGCTCCCGTGCCCGCTGCCAACGTCAACGTTAACAGCAAATCAGAAGACGATGAACAAAAGTCGATGGCAGAAGTCTGGAAATACCTCAACGAACAAAAGGCCGACTCCGAGACCCCTAGAAACGCATTTTTGTCCTCAGAGCAAGACCGGGTATTAGGCTCTGGTGAAGAAGAGGAGGAGGAGAGGGAGGAGGAGGAGAAAGAGTCGATTGCAGAATCGAGTCCAGGCGATGAGCAACAAGAAGCAGAATCGATTGGTAGCCCTGCCTCCGTCTTATCAGATCAAGATCAGATAAAAGCATTGCCCCCTCTGCAAGACCATGTAGTGCCATTGCAAGACTTGATCCAAAAGCTGGCCGCAGAGCCTGTCCTTGTAGGTGAGGCATACAACAAGTACGATGCCCCTCCTCCTCCTCATGCTGCTGCTGCATCTTCTTACAAGGAAGAGCCCTCAAAGGAGCGCACCCTGCCTACGGCTATTGGTATAGGCAAGACCATTGATAGTGACACAACTGCAGGAGCACGCGCAACAGCAGATCTCGGCAAGGAAGACGAGAAAACCGTGGATGCTGACAAAGCAAAGGAGCAATTTTTGCCTCAACATATCTTTACAGAAGCGGAACCTACGCCTACATTGGAGAACATGCCCAACACCCCTCTGGACAATGCATCTATCAAGGACGATTCGCATTTTGTTGACACAGTTGCAGCTGAACAGCAGAATCAAGAAATACCAGCCGATCCGCGCAAGGACAAGGCCAACGAGGAATTAGATAACATCTCTAACCAATTGACTCATAACAGTGACCTTGTCCAACGCTGGAACTCAGTCCTGACGCACGCAAACAGCCTCACCTTTAGTAAGCAACCCGAAGGTACATTATTGTTGACAGCATCGACAGAGGCTAATCGCCAATTCCTGGGATCTGAGGACGAGATTATGCGGGTGATGCTTAAATTGGATTCCATCGATTCGCTTGGAGACGATGATATTCGACAAAAGAGAAAGGCGCTCGTTAAGAAGTGCGAGCACATGCTGGAGGAACTCGATCAAGTCAAGAAAACGCAATGGGAAAAAGTTGTTTCCTCCAATAAGAAGCAGGGCCAAAGCCATCGTCGCCGCCGCAATAAGAAGAAGCATCACAGAAAATAATAGGTTCAAAGAAGGGTATATTCGCTCATCGTGGATCCAAGCCTCGGGTTTTGTCCATATAAATTTAACAAACATTTCAATTTTTTTTTCCTTCTTCTTTATTTTCTTTCTCCTGTTTGTAATAAAAAAAAAACATGCCTCTTTTGAAAAAACTGCCTTATGCCTTGTCTCATTTCCTTGGCTACAGAGGGCCGGATCATGCCTTGAAGACGATCCCTGTCTGGAGAATTTACATCTGGTGCTTCCTTGCCTCCTGGCTAGGCATTGCAGTGGTCGAAGTCATTTTTACTTATGGCCCTTCATTTCAAGCCCACAACACACCCATGATTGTGGCATCATTTGTAAGTGCCTAGCGCATGTTTATATAATGTTTATGTGAGCTAACCTCGTTTTAGGGCGCTACAGCAGTGCTGGTATACGGTGTGATAGAATCACCCCTGGCACAGCCTAGAAACGTTATCGGCGGGCAAGTCATTGGTGCAATTGTAGGTGTGATCATTGCACAATTGTTTTTGGGCATTCAAAAGAATTGGGCATCAGAGGGTCAGTACACTGCTGTACAGTGGGTGGGTGGTGCCACAGCCATGGCCATCTCGTTGTTGATAATGCAAATCACCAAATGTGTGCATCCTCCAGGCGGCGCAACCGCTGTGATCCCAGTAACGACGCCCTCTTTTCTCGAGATCAAATGGTTCTACATTGGCGTCGTGGTGCTGTCTGCTTGCATCCAAGTGTTCTTTGCCTGTTTGATCAACAACATTGACAGAAGATACCCGGTGTACTGGTGGGCACCAAGCGAATTACCAGTCAAAGTGAATCCAACAGAATTGCAAGCAGTTTTATCTCTTCCCACATCAGCGCATGGACCAGAAGATGTGGTAGCCGACACTTTGACAGTAGCAGAAGAACGCAGAATTCACACACCATTAGATAACGATAACAGCAATGGCAACAAAGTCGCACAAAACTACCACCACCACCACCCCTCCTCCTCCTCTTCCTCCGTCACCGCCTACGAAAAGAACATCACTGTAGATCAAGCCATTTCCGCATTACAAAAGCACGCACAGCGTTCAGATACCAAGTACATATTATTCACCTCCAATGCGTTGGTCCACTCTCCTGGCTTAACATTAACAGACAGCGAAAGACAATCCATGGAAACAGTAATGCATAGATTGAGCCCTCAGTAATAAAAAAAAAGTTGTTTATTTAGTTTGACCCTGTAAAGTAACGACAACACGACGTGAGCCACCAGAGTTGCGATGTTCGCACAAGTAGATGCTACGAGACACAAGACATGTTAATTTATCAACGGATCATTGCGTGAAAGAAGGCTATTACTATACCCTTGCCAGGTGCCCAAGTTGAGCTTGCCATTCGTGATTGGGATGTTTAACGATACACCAACAATGCCAGATTTCAAATGTCCAGGCTATGTACACATAATTGGTGTGTCAGCAAGCTGAGAAAGCATCAAATCATATACTACCCGTTTACCATATCGTCAGGACCCTCGGCTGTATGGATGTAAGGGAATGTCTCTGGTACAATCTTGTTCAACCCCATTTCCATGTCTTTTTGCACGTCAGAGTCGTAATTCTCATTGATCATCAGTGAAGCAGAGGTGTGCTGTACTGTTAAAATAGAGCATATTGATAAATAAAGAGCCGTGTGGCGTGTGCTTTACAGACAGACTTACAGAACACATTGGCCATGCCAATTTTGTAGTTTTTCAATTCAGGCAGTTGGCCTACGATCTCTTTGTGGACCAAATGACAACCTTTTTTTTCTCGAGATGTTAGAAGCGCGATTCATTTCAACGCATGCCACTGTGTTGGTAATACCTCTTCTACGTTCGTTTAAGCGAATTTCCTTTTGAACCCAAGACATGATGTATGTGTAATATACAAGTGAAAGAGTAAAGAACAAACTCGCAAACCAGCCAAGTCAAGCCCATAGGCCCTTTGAGTCACCGAGGATTTCAACGTCATTTCATCATCAATCTATATAAATTTTCCTGGGTTCGCTTGGCAAGCTTCCTTTCTCGGTAAATATCCCTTATTTGAGACGATTAGAGGTTACCCAGGTTCCCAAAATGTCGTAAATTTACCATATAATCGAGCGGGAAAGAACTTTCCCGCAAATAAGGGTATATAACATCCACCTTTGTTTGCTAGACTTTACCCTCCTTTTTTCTACCTTTTTCTCTTGCAATAACATTCTTCCATCAAACATGTCCTGCTCTTACCGATTCATGGATTCATCATTGTCGCAGTTATCCAATGATAATAGGTTAGCATACTGAATGGAAGACAAAACAGAGCAGCGAAACTGAAACCCCATCTTCTTCAGGGACTATGATATTATACTAAGACAACAGCCAACACGAGCTAAAATCAGCGTACCAAATGAAAGAGACAAAAGATCAATAGAACCACCACCCATAGTTCAGATGCAATGGATCAATTTCTCGGACCAAGAGAAAAAGTAAAATGACAATGGAAAAATGCCAAACTTGGATAAATTATAGTAACAAAACTACACCATATAGACAATCGCTACAGAGCCCATTTTACTTTGTCGTGGTCAACATTGTCCATGCTGAAACGCCAGACACAGCAAGCCCATTGCCAACAAAAGAGTACTTGTCAGGTGCCACTGTATCCTCATTGTACAGATTGCGAGACATTGATAACACGGACGGCGGCTTCTTTGTGTTTGGCGATTTAGCAGTGAGAAAGCAAGGCTACTTTCGACTTTATTTTAGTCTTTTTGAGATGATAGAGTAAGATAGAAGAACTCAATTACTTGTGTGTAACTGCAGTTTCTAATTAGATACTTAAAAATAGTGGCATAGTTGAAAATCGCAAGAATATTTTATCCAATGCCTTTATGGTTTACACAACAAAACAATACCCAGGCCCAATGGAGTCTACATTTCTGTCTCGCGCATTCTCAGACCAAGGCGTCAAGATCAGAGTGAGAAAGAGCCATCAATTAGCACCAACATCCACATCAGCGACATCATCGCCATCATCCAAAAAGAAAAGGTAAGGGATATATATTTATACATTATATCCTAAAAGAGTAAAAATTCAATTTTATGGTTTGTAGTAGGACCAACGTTGCGGTTGTAGCACGCAAACGGAAACATGATAACGATACAAGTATTTGTCATCCACCCCTAAAGAAAGAAGTTTTATCACCACCATCCTATGCGTCTGATAACATTGTGCACTTTGGCAGATGGCAATCCTCCACGTACAAATGCAAATCAACATCTCTATCAAACAATCATCATGCCAGCAATACCCCTCCTTCACCTTCCATGACCTCATCTCCAACCCTCTCCACCTGCTCATCATCAAACAACAACAACAGCATCTACTTGCCCCCTATTTCACAGTTACCTTCTTGTAACATGTCCTCTATCACTGCCCCTCCTTTCTATCAATTACCACCACTACGGGAACTTATGAACAATAAGCATTCAGGTGAAGCATACACTTCCTTTCCAATTGACACTGCATTCTTCAAATAAATAGGCAGGCATATATCACATGGGAAGATCTCTAATGGTTATCAATTCGTGCGACGATTTTTTTTATAGCTCACAGTTTAGTACATGACTCAATCTAGATTTCCTTAGCATGTTTCTTGTAACATTCAATAATGATGTCTATACGTACCATGTAATGATCCAGGTGATATCATGACCATCTCAGGCACCAAATGCACTTGTTAAGACTAAACCTTGTTTTAGGAGAGTTTTGTGCTCTGAATTACAATGAATCCCAGAGAGTTAAATTATCAATTTTTGGCAAGGCAGTAGTAGTATATACTTGTTCAGTGCTACTAAAATTAGAGGGACATTTTGTATCAAGCTGTCTGCGGAAAACCGTGAACAATCAAAAAGTGCGTCATTTCTCTCCCCCTGAACGAAAACTAACAAGGAACGGATACTCGAGTCATCTTTTAGGTAACTCTTATTTGCAGAAAGCGTCTACCCAGGATGAGGAATCGCTTGCTCTACCTCTCGGCTTCAAGCGAACATGATACCTCTCAAGATTTGCGCCTTTTCAAGCTGATGATTAATAGTGGATTGGTGCAACAATAACAGGAAATGCATATTGCAATGTAAATTGAAGATGGCTTCTAGAAAAGAAATCATACAATGCAAGATTTGAATTGCTTTTGCTCTTTGTTCTCGAGTTTTAGATGCTGCAATGTACAGCATATATAAATGTTTGGATTGGAGGGCAACATTTGATTCTACTCAAGTGTATGTACATCTTTGACACTTTTTCTTTATGAGCAACGTAGCCAATGCTCACTTGGCAATACAAATATGCTGCTAAGCTACAGTTTTCCAACTAGAACTACTACTACTCTATTGGCATGGATGATCCATGAACAACGGTTTTATTCATGAACGAATTAGTAGAGGGTTCATTCAGGCTGCTATTTGGAAAGAGTTGATTGGGTAACGTGTTTGATTGTGACCATGTAGGCAGATGGGGTTAATGCTTCGAGGTATAATCCAGTAATTGCAACAAAGAAGCAGTTTCTTTTTCATTCTTTATCTTCAACATAATCAAGTCGTGGCGAAAGCGAGCAACACTACACGATGGAAGACATAATCGATAAGGAAATCACAGTGCTTGTTCGATCACCGTCTCTCAATGAGACATTGGAAGTGAAAACCACCCTAAATGCCACGATACTGACACTCAAGAAGGCTATTGAGCCTGTTCATCCTCACCATCCCAAATCGGCCAACCAGCGCATTATCTACAGTGGCAAACTGCTGAAGGATGCTGATATATTGGCTCAAATCTTGAAAAAGAGTGACGAGGAGGTTACTCCCACCTTTCATCTTGTTGTTAAGCCGTCGCTTGACGCTGCTACTTCCAATTCTCGTGCACAGACGCCTGCCTCTCATCCTTCTTTTCCCCAAGCTTCTACATCAACATCTTCTACAAGCACATTTTTCTCAGACAGAGCACCTCAAATGCCACAGTATCAGCAACAGCAACAACAACAGCAACAGCAGCAACAGCAACAAGCAATGTATCCATCTTCTTTACCTGGAGGTTATCAAGTTGTATCGATAAAGTAAGATTCCTCCCGTCCAACATGATGCCTATTACGAAACTTACACGCACTTTTTTTCTCTTGTAGTGGTCAATACTATCTTGCGCCTACATTAGTCCTCTCTCAAAATTTACCACCTCAGCAATTCCATAATACCCAAATGCCATTACCGCACGCTCAATCGCCACTGTATCAGCAGCAAGCAGATGCCAATGCATTTGCATCTCCTCAATCTCCACCACAAGCACAACAACAGCAACAGCAACAGCAACAAGCACCGGAGCCTATGGTGCAACCCTATCTCAATCAGCTTCCTCAGCAGCAACAACAACCACAGTTGAATAACCCACTTTTTGGAGGAAACGGGCCTGCTATTGCTCGACCAGCGATTGCGCAACGAGCAACCTCCATCTGGCTTGCATTGAAGCTCATTGTCGTGCTGTTTATGCTGTGTCAAGGAGCAAGTATAGAACGCATCTTCATCTTCCATGCTATTGCCTTTGTGTTCTTTTTGTATCAAACGGGTAGATTGAGATTTGTGCTGCGTCGAGTTCGAGTGGAGGACTTTAACAGATTCAGACCTGGTGGTGGTGGTGGAGGAGGAGGAGGATTGCAAAGACCTGCTGGTGCTCCTAATCCTCATGTCGATGGTAATGCAGAAGGCGCCTCTACTTCGGTCAACAACAACAGCAATAATGGCGACAATTTGACGCAGAGAAGACAGGATCATGGCGAGGGATCAGGATCAAGCCAGGATAATGCCTCTGGTTCGAGCGATACAAATGCATCTGCTGCTCAAGCACCTGCTAGACCCCTTACGGCTTTGGACGTCTGGAAAAGAGGGGCCTATACGTTCTTTGCCTCGTTATGGCCTACTTATGGTGTTGATCCTCAGATTGCGCAAGCATTCCAGAATGAGAACAATAACAACAATCAAGAGTAATAAAAGTGTCTAGACTGTGCAAGTGAGTGGGCTTCTTTCTGGCAGCATTTGCTTGAGATAGCGAGCGGAATACTGGCAATTGCCCTTTTGCAATGAGTATCTATGGCTTTTTCAACGGATTTGACATGCGTCAAATAAGCTTCTATCATGCAATTCATTGTTTGTTGGTGGTTGTTGTAGTTCACATCATCCGATGTCATCAAAAAAGAGAGTCAAAGAGAAGAATGATTCAACTGCCACCTTTTTACTTTTTTTTTCTCTCTTCTTCTTTCCCTTCATCATTTTACGACATCAAACCATGGACACACAGACAAAACTCAACGAGAGCCTTACACACGAAGAGCCACTACAGGCCAAAAGAAAGCCAATAGCAGAATCCATCAAAAAGAAGCGTAAATTGAAAGAATTGCAGCGCCTGAACAATGATCAGCTCTCCTCCTCAGACGACGACCTTTCCGATATCGATTCGAGCTTGATGCCCAGCGACACCACAACAGCCAAGCTGAAAAAGATGCATCACAAGAAGAATAAAGCCACAGCAGCAAAAAAGGAGATGAGCATGTCTGATAAATACAAACTAGCAAAGGCACAGCTTCAATACATTGCAAGGGAAAACGAAATGTTATGCGACGAATGGGCGTCGACAGAGAAGATCCTAAAGAAGCTGAAAACAGAGAGAAAAGTGCTGCTGGACGCTCTTGTCAAGAAGAGATACAGGGACGAGGAATGATAGATAGTTGCAATAAAAAAGAAAGAGAAAGAAGAGAGTGCTTTTAATACGATGAAGTTTATAGTATGAGGATGTATACATGAGGATGTTCTATGTGTGTGCAGAGGAGGATTTATGCGGATTCCTCTTGATGGAATTCTTTTGCAAATGTCTCAGCAACAATCAACGGAAAGACAAGCGTGGCATCTGCGTAGATCTTGCAGGATTTGCTATCAGCGCGGATTTTGCCCCAAGAAACAGCCTCATCAGGACGAGCACCGGCATCACTGCCATCGAATTCTTGGCCCGTGTTGATGTAGACGGCATAATCGGCACCGTTTCTCATCAGATTAGCGTTACAAATGTGATGCTTAATCACACCACCGCCCAAAATGATCATGCCAGTCTTTTTAGCAAACACAGCTTGGTTGTTCATGGCACGGATATCAGCGGCAATGTCCACAATCAATCCAGGGTTCTTGTAAGAGTGAAAGTAAATCATGTCGCCCAAGGAGCCATCAGTGATGGCAGGACAGAACACAGGGATCTTGTTCTTGGAGGTCCAGTAGTAGATGCTGGACTCGTCATTGATCTCGTTACCAAGACGCTCAATCATGGTCGAAGGAGTCCAAGTGACGCCTTGCTCCTTTTGCTCCTCCAACATCTTGTCAAAAATAGGGATGACCCAGTCCTCAAACTTACAGTAGTTGTTGTTGGGAACCAGCAAGTTGCCAATACGATTCAAACCCTTCTTACGGAGATCACTGCCCTTCAATGCGAATTCACCGAGGTAGGTAGGAGCAAGACACTTGATGAAGTCCTCCTCGACACCACCAGCAGAAGCGACAATGACATCGACCATCTTGTGTTGAACCAAGAATCTGATAATCTCGCGCAAGCCTGATGACACCAAGTTGGATGTGTAGCCCAAAAAGATCTTGCATTTGGTCTTTTTGCGCACTTCAGGGTCGAGGTATTCTGGTGCTTCGTCGTCAAGAACGGCTTCATCTGAAAGACGCCATTTTCTCTATTAACACTGCTTAGATGTCTGTTGCAGGGAGGGGCTGATATCCACTCACTACAGCTTGCTTACCATCTCCTTGATGATCTCCATGGCTTCACCGAGACTACTTCCTTGGTATCCAATTTGCTTATACGAGCCCAACAATTCTGAAAGCGATAACTTTTTGTTGAAATCAGGGCCTTGAATGAGGACAGATCCCTCGGGCATTTCGACAGATTCCACGAAAACTGCATCCAAGGCTCCAGTTGGCTGTGTTGCTGCTGTGTTGTTGCTTTCGTTGTTTGACATTTGCAATGGTAGTGAAAGCTAGAAAAGAAGAAAAAGAACAACATGTCAATTAAAAGTTTTCCGAATTTGATGTAAACTGTGTCGCAGGGAGTCACATTGATCAAAGGGCAACCGGGAGACCAAATCGGATTACCACGCTTAGCAATGAGTAAAGGTTGCAGTAGGTGATCTTGGCGATGATTAGCGGCAATGAATCCAGCTGCTGGTAGATGGACACATGTTGCACGTTTGGCTCTAGGACAACTAATCAAGGTACATGTATTGGAGCCATGAACCTTGCTGTCATGTAGCTGTCAAATTAGTTGCATTGATGGCGGCATCAATCCCTCATCAAACGCAGAGGTCTTTTATGCCCGTTACTGACCATGACAATAGCTGCCTATTCAAATGTGTTTTCTAAACTTGCTCGCTTCAAACATCATTGCCAAAGAGATGGCCGCCGACACTGCTGTCTTGATTATCCTGAACATGAAACATCTGCTCTGTTCCAATTCTTCAATTTCAGGTACTGACAAGTGTGAAGCAACTGAGGCATCCAGCTACAAAATGCAGTCTTATATTTACATGGTTTTGAGCTCAAAGAGCAGCATAAGCTGCAATGAACCTTTCGCATAGAAAGTGTGCATAAATATCACACATTTGATCATAGATTCATCTTCTGATGTTGAATCTGCAAAGCGGGATGTGTATATGCACTTGAGCATGCCACAATTTTGAATCATTGCAAACAAATGTTGATTCGAAATTTGGTGCCCATCTGCCTTTGTTATAATGAGGCATAGAAACTGGCCCATAAAAATCACACTGCAGCAATCTTGACATGTCAATAGATGATCACATTAGGCCGTTCATATTGGAGATCAAAGATCACCATCCTAGGAGACATTTCATTTGCGACAATCCTGTTGGTTTCGAAGCGGGGTCAAAGCAGACATTTCTCAACGACATTTCCAAGCTAAAAATCGCTCACCTCATGGTATTTCACCTAGATTTTGCAGATACATGTAGCTGTACATGCTTGCTATAGCCTGAGCTCAAGACACATCGAAACATTCAGGGAGATCATTGCGTCTAATGATCTTGAACATCGCTTTCGTGACGTTTTCACGGACATCGAACATCTGACATCATCGAACACAGATGTAAAAGGCTTTTTTTCGCAGATTGTTATTTACCCTTCTTCTTCTCATACCATTAAAAAACTTTTCCCCTTTTTTGAACGTACAAAGAGTGAGTAGTGGCGTGTCCAAGTGATGGATCTTGTATGCAAAACATGTCTATTAACCGCTTGTCTACTTTATCAGATACATACACAATAAAAAATGAGTGAATACTGGTAAGTTCTCCCAGGCAAATGATTGAAAACGTAATGTCTTGACCAACATCCCAATTTCAGTCCTGTTTATGCACCCTTCTTCGGTACTATGGGTTGTGCCGCCGCCATCGTCTTCAGTTGTAAGTACATTAGAAAACAAAGAGGCATCGTATCCGTATGAACAGGTGCAAAAAAGTCGCGCTTGTTTACCTTGGTGCCTTTCTCGTTTTAGATGCTATTTTGTTACACGATTTTTTTCTAACGGTTTCGTTTTGAATGTGTATAGGTCTCGGTGCTGCTTATGGTACTGCCAAGTCTGGTGTTGGACTTTCCGCTATGGGTGTCTTGCGTCCTGATTTAGTTTTGAAGTGTATTGTCCCTGTCGTCATGGCTGGTATTTTGGGTATTTATGGTGTCGTCGTATCTGTACTTTTATCTGGTGGTCGTAAGTGTCATCATCCTTGGATGTTTCAAGATTTGATTTAGCGCGTTTTTTGCCTCTCGGTTTCCCATTTCACTAACACTCTTGACGTTATGTGTAGTTGCCATGAAGCAAACTCTCTTCAGTGGTTTCATTCAAATGGCCGCTGGTCTTTCCGTTGGTCTTTCTTGTCTTGCTGGTAAGTTGGAATGATTTGCACATGACATACAAAGTGGCCTAAAGTAATCTCATAGCTGGTATTGCCATTGGTATTACTGGTGATGCTGGTGTTCGTGCTACTGCTCAACAACCTAGAATGTTTGTCGGCATGGTAACTATTCAACAAACCGTGTGTGTGTGTGGGATGGACAATCTGATGTACTGATCCACCTTGTCTCTTATAGATTTTGATTTTGATTTTCGCTGAAGTCTTGGGTCTTTATGGTCTTATTGTTGCTTTGATTCTCAACACCAAGGCCTCTGGTCAAGAGAATGTCTGTAACTAAGTTGGTTGCATAAACGATAAAGAGAAAAAAGTAAAATAACAAAAGCAAAGAGAATAGAAGAAAAAGAAAACTTAAAGTTCTTTATATATTCCCCTTTCTTTATTATTTTAACTATCATTACACATAGTTTATTCCTCACTCCCTTCATCTCCATCCATATATCGATTAAAGCTTTTTAAAAATGACCCGCTAGATCAGTTCCAATGTTGACCTTAATCGCGTAGTGTACGCCTTGTTGTGTGTTTATTGTTGAAAGGTCATGTCTTTGTCAGCAGAGATTGTTTGCGTTGGGATGAGTAATTTAACACAGTGTAATGTCTTGTGTTGAAATATTAGAGGGAGGCGTGGGTTTTTTTTAGAGCGAACCACATACATCACAACCATCATGACACTGTATCTGTATTTATAATAGGCTTACTACTTTGTGTGTAGATGTATCATTTGTGTTTGATGTATCTTGGTGAAAAGCAAACCACATTTGTGGGTCCATTGATATGTACGGTACAGCAGATAGACTGTAGGCAGGTGGTAGATCAGGACCTCTTCAAAGAGGTTCTTCTCAGACATTGCATAATATAGTTGTACATTATGCTACTATACACAGAAATTGCACCCCCTTGAGCTGCCAACGCTACAATAAATAATGCTACGACTATAGCCCGTTCAAGCTCACCTTAAATTGAACTTTATGGCCAGCACTCTTGCATCTTACAACTTTTCAATAATCAGCCATTTTGAGCATTACTGATCAACATCATTTTTCGCAAGCGCAATTTTAATACGCCCTAGTCAAACAAAATAGGGTCAGCAGCTTTAGCTAGACATCCAGCCAACATTTATATAGTAGTAGTGCAATGATTTTTAATAATAGAATCTGCTCCAAATCAGCAAATTCACGACTTCAACAACAACCATGCTAGCTACAAGGATGCCAATTGCACAGGCATAATCTAGGCAAAAAACTGATATAGGAACATGTAAGTTTCAAAGCTCTAGCATCATTGTAAAAGCCAATTTTATTTCAACATTTACAAACATCTATCTCACTTGCTGTCCAGTGTTTCAGCCAATCCCATCGCTA
>JAXQGS010000744.1:0-15045 GCA_037040325.1 Mucor sp. M7501 | reverse complement strand
GTGAGTTCATTACCTATAAATGGGTACAGAATATCTTTGTTCACCTGCACGAGGTATTTTGCAGGGAAATCAGCAGGCCCCAATAACGAGGAAAGACCCTTACAGTAACATGTATGTACTCAAATTTCAGTTTTCATAATGCACCAGCATACGATTAGAACCTAAAGGGTAACACTGGTAGATATTGAGCGTAGTAAAAGTAATTATAATTGTCTACGGTGTCTTTTACTATACAAAAGGTGTTCGTCAGGGCAAAACACCACCACCAGCAGCCTGTTGTGCTGGGATTGAATTTTAGAGGCTGCTCCTACTGGTCCTCCAAATCGTTCATCTAGACATCCGAAACCCTTTCAGGGGCAATTACAAAAGATTCTTCTACTTGAACAGCAGGTATTTCCCTAAACCTATACATGCAAAATTGAACGAGGAATCCAATGGTGTTAACTTTAAAGCGATCTCTTTAGTCTGTGGGGAACAACTGTCAAAAAATACAAAACACGTTTTGGGAGAAAAGGTCTACAAACACTATAATAAATTGATCCGGAGACACTTTTACATGCTCCTGTGTGTTCCTACGATTGTTTTGAGCATAGGAATACCTTAGTAGAAAACATCGTTTTCGAGGTGAAAACGTCCATCATTCAAAATCATCCATTTTTCCCTTGCTAGTACAGGGCCAAAATTGCCAGAAATCGATCATCAACTCGATCCCCAAAAAATCACTGAAAAGTGATCCATACCCTAATGTTAGGTCGTAGAACACGATTACACCTGTTTTGAGGCCGAGATCGTGCTTCGTTGGCGAGATAAAAACGATTTAAACTCTTGATTTTATAGTGGTAAATACATTTGAGAGTTGTTCATTGAACATTGCGCTTATTAACATCAGATTTGGTGGTCTGTAGTTTATCCTTTAGCGAGACAGTGCGGTGTGCGGACAGAAGGGGCACGCAGGAAGCTTGGATCGAGTTTGACAGTGCCTTAATTTCAGCTGTGTTGTACTATGCTTGCTCCTTTGACACATGCCAGCAGAGGCGAGAGATTTGCTGACCAGAATTATGCGACTGCAATGAAGTTCAAGGCAAATATCAGGGCTCACGATTTGGTATTTATTGAGATTCACCTCTAAGTATCGAATTGGTACACTAATCTAAACCGATTGATTGACATTGTGTCATTTGGTGGATAAGCGAAGGTGGGATATCTCCCGCCTAGATAACTCGAAAAACCTTTCCTTAATATTAGAAACTACATATCTTCAAACAAATGGTTTATTTCTTCTGATTCGACATGTGGTTAATTGGGCAAGCCCGCTGCAGACGCGAGCTGTGCACCCCCCATTAGAACGAAGGTCGAAATATCACCGTAGTTCGGGGGTGGATTACAGCTCGTTATCTATTAACTTTACATATATGACACACCTATTTAGGTAGGTTCACGAGAGGCTATACTGATTTACAAATGATTTTCAAAGAAACTTTTGATGGTCCCGCGATTGATAGTGGTTCAGGCCGCCATTGTATATATCCAGCAACGAGGGGCTACTCTCATCGTCAAAGAGATTCATGTTGACAGGCGACACAATGTTGGCAGCTTCCTCCATGAGACACAGCTTTTGAATGACGGATTTTGTGATTTCTTCGTATGCTCGTTGTAGAAGGCTGGGTGGCACACGACAAAGCCAATGTCCTTGAAATGCTTGCTTATGAAACCAAACTTTAAACGTGCATCCACTCGCTTGTAGTTTCTTAGATAGCGGTAGGTTTGGTAAAAGGAGCAGCTGGTTGTTCGTGTATATAGAATGGGATCAGGGCCAGCACACGGAGAGCAAAGGACAGCCATATCTACCTACCAGACCACCAGTGACAAGTAACTGGCATGGACTATTCTGAATGATGAGTTCATTCTAATTCAACGTGCCTTCACGCTTTGAGCAGAGGTTGACAGTGAGATTCTCCAACCCCAGGCCCTTCTGATGGTATGCACAAGGGTATTACTGTTTGCACCATCGAACATTACTATTCGCATCATCCTAGAAATACAATCATTAGTTTGCTATACTTGAGGCCATGAATATGTAAAAGTATTTTAATACAAACCTTTAGGATGGGGGCTTTTTGTTATAAAAACAGAAAAGAAAAGATGTTTTGCTGGCCGAACTCTTATAATGCGGAAATGTTGATAAATCAGCAGCTCCTGACGTAAAATTACACTCATTTCTTGTGTGATGTACTGATAAATTGAGCCGCACTATCTTTCCAATGTAGACAATCTTGCCCTGTATTCATTAAGGAACGCTTTAGTTGAAATAAACTCGACAACTTGAAATAGATCATTTCGAAAATGGTGCAAATAGTAATACTCTATACTACACGGTACATGAATAAAAAATACACTCACCTCAAGCTTGATGATAAATTCAACAAGCGAGCTTTCATTTATTTCTTTTCGCTCTTTCTTTGTACACATAAACATTCACACATAATACCAAATGGCAGATTCGTAAGTGTGGACAGCCTTGATGCTTGTATTTAAACCTCTCTGCTAACATGACAAGTAGGCAGAGGATGATTTTGGATCCTGGTAGGCACACAGCTTTACAGAGCAAATGACAACAACGCGATACTAACAAAAACAACTCTCTCGACAAGCTATCCGTGATTGGGTTCTGATACCTATTCTCTTTGTCATGGTTCTTGTAGGTATCCTTCGTCACCACATCACCATGCTCATTACTGGTGCACCAAAGACACCTCAACTGAAAGCCATCCGTGAATCGTAAGTGACAATTGAAGAGAGAGGACGGTAGGAGGGAAAATTCACCATACGTACTTGTAGAAAAGCACTGTTGCGTGGTCTGCGTCTAAGAACAGTAGGCAACAATATCCCTCAGCACGCATATCAAGTTCGCAAAGCCTATTTAGCCGACGCATTTGAAAAGGGCAAATACCTCAAAAACCCTGAAGCCAACAAGGAGGGTGCTGCTCCTGCGAATCCCATGGCAGATCCAGACATGATGGAGGGTATGATGGAGGGCATGAAGAAACAACTCACCAACATGGTGCCTCAGATGGTGATTATGGGATGGATCAATTTCTTTTTCCAAGGCTTTGTGGTGATCAAATTGCCTTTTCCCTTGACACCTCGATTCAAGCAAATGCTGCAAAGCGGTGTGGATACGCGCGACATGGATGTTACCTGGGTGTCTTCTCTCTCGTGGTATTTCCTAAACTTGTTTGGTCTCGGTAGTGTATTCTCGTTGATTTTGGGAGACAACAATGCTGCTGGCGTGGACATGACAGCCATGAGTTCCATGCCTGGTATGATGCCTGGCATGGGTGCTGCTCAACCAGGCCAACCTCAGGATTTCAGAAAGATGTTCTTGGCTGAAAAGGAAAATGTCATTATTACACCTCACGTGTGGGATTTGGAGGATGTCGAGGAGCGATTATTGAGAAAGTACGGCAAAACCATCACCAACAACAAGAAGGCCGTAGCAGCAGCAACATCTGCCAGCAGCGAATCCACAGCTACCAAGAAGAAGGAGATCTCTGTCCGCGAAAAGATCCAAAAGGCCCAAAAGAATAATAGCAATAAACGCCGTTAATTTTATTAGTACTAGTAGTAGAGAATAAACAAGTGTAATATAACGAAATATGTGGATCAAGGCTTTGTTCTGGCTAAACCAACGCGGGCATTTCCAAAGTCGTAGACCGAGTAGTAGCTTCTTAGGAATGTATCACCCAAGATGACAAGTGGTGTATTGGCCTCGGCAACACCGGAATAGCAGAGCCCACCTTTTCCAGAGTTGGATGGTTGAGATGTCTTGGCTCGCACCAGATCTCTCAGATAGAGTGGAAAGTCTTGGTCGCCCAGCTTGATGTTGATGGATTCAGTGGAGCTGTCATCTGCAAAGGCACAAGGCATACGCCAGCCATACATGGGATCATACTCGGCGCCAGGAATCGCCTTGTGGATCGCCTTGGAGACAGCACTGGGCACAATGATGAGCGTGGTGCCAGTATCGACAATAGCAGGCATGGCAGAAGCAAGCACGTTGGTGCCATCGACCTCAACACTTGTCATGTCGACTTGCCAGTACTTTTGCACGGTAACGGGGACGTACTTGAGCTCACCCTCAAAGTGGTTCTGATTAATGTCACCAAACAACTATTAGTGCAACAGAGTGGTGAGAATGCATGCTCTCAGTGAAATAGCGTATTAGTGTACTTACAACCTCGCCCTTGCCACCGTCGCGGTTGTGTCCTAGATGGAAGCTGACGATGGGAGAAGGAATGGAACCAGCCATATGCAAATCCTGGACGATAGAGGCCTTGATGCCCGTGTAAGCCAAAGGAGGGAAAGCCAAGCCAAAGATGCCATCCAGAAACTTGTCAGATGCGAATTCAGGCGTCTCTTGAGTGACCAGACCGATGAGCTGCTGAGGCTGGGTGACATTGCCCAGATGCACAGCATCCAGAGCAGTGTATCCTCTCACGCTGGAGCCATCGCCATAAGACAGCTGCCACGTCTTGTTGCCCACTTCATTATAGGTGGATGATTTGGCGGCATCGAATCGCTGGTGCGTGCTGCAACTGGATCCGCATCTGGAGGAGGGCACCCATATATCAGAGCTGCCTGTATCGAAATCGACATTGAACTTTTGGGGCGGCGTGCCGATGCTGATCTCGCCAATATACTCAATGTCCACGTAGGCGCTAAAGAGCTCAATAGCGGCATTGCTGGCAGAGTTTAGGCGCGAGTTGATCTTCTCGTCTACGATACCGTATTTTGCCAGCGCCCGCTTGACTCTTGCAGGTGTATTCATGCGACTTCCTTCCATGTAGTCAAGACCGACGCTATTTACACAGAACAGTAAAGATCATCAGTATGAGGTCAAATCAAAGATATTTTGCATCAGACTTACTTTAGATGACTGAGTTGAGCTTCAACTGCTGCCATCATCCATAGCAGAGCAGTAGAGGATGCTATCACGCCTAGTTGGTGGACCATTGTAAGCGATATTTGTTGAGCAAGAAAAATAAATACAAGTGTTTCAAACAAACTATGGTTGGGCCCTTTATATATATCGATGAGCAATTTAGCCCGAGGACATTGGCTTCAAAGACATTTGGCGTAAGTCACCGAAGCAACGGCATCAGAGACAGTGGCAATGGCATTGCACTTGCTGCTCGCTGCTCGCTCCTCGCTACAACAAAGCCAAGGTGGATATATATCTCGTATGATTAATCATGCCATGCTTTGGTCCATGCGGTTCGAAAAGATATAATACGTTGGAATTCACACTCTCCATCTATCTCGCATGTGGGATGCCGTGGTGTGGTGAGTATAAATTATCCTAGGGTGGATTCCAATACATCTCTCTCTCTCTTTTCCTTTTCTTTTGTCTCTCCATTGAATTCTGAATATTCTCCTCTCTCCCTTTTGCAAAACACACATACAGCCTTCGACATCATGGTGCACCATCCCGGCCGTGTATCCATCATTGGAGCAGGCACATTGGGTGGCACAATAGCCTACAGCCTTTTACTGGCAAACACCGCCAAAGAAATCTTGCTGGTTGACATGTCGCACAACATTGTGCAAGGACAAGTATTGGATCTCGCAGAAGTCCAGAGCACCACCACCATCCGGGCAGGCACCTTTAAAGAAGCAGGCCAATCCAGCTTGGTGATACTGACAGCAGACACACCGCCCAACGACACGGACAAAGACCGACAGCAATGGCTCAAGCGAAGCCGACATTTGTTGCTGAGCATCGCATCCAGCATGTCGCCTGTACACTCAGATATCATGATCTTGGTGACCAGCAACCCAGTAGACTTGTACGTGCAGTCATTGCAGTCTTATTTCCCGCATGTATCTCCAAACCGTATCTTTGGATTGGGCACTACCATGGCAACGGATCGACTGGTTGTCTGGTTACGAGAGATGATGTCCACCAGTCCCACCGATACACCCACTGAGATTACAGACGCTTACTGCATTGGAGCACAGCATTCACCTGTTGTTGCGTGGCACCACGCCAAAGTCGATGGCATCCCCGCATCTGCCTTGCCCAACCTGATGGCTCAACGCGCTGCTTGCAATAAAGTGGTTTCCAATCATCGACGTTATTTGATATGTGAACGAAAGGGGAAAGCTTGGTTTGGAGAAGCATCTACTGCGACTCGACTTGTCAATGCCATCATGAAGAACACCGCTGTAGATGGCGCTACTTCAGCAGCAGCAGCCAACAATCAAGTGTGGGTGTTGTCTGTCAATGTACCTAAATACGAGTGCTGTCTCTCATGGCCTGTGGTCATGTGCAATACAGGCATCCGACATTTGGTCGATATACCACTTTCAACAGATGAACAAAAGGAAATTTTGCAAGTTGTTGAATCCAATGTAGCAGATTTTCAAGCAAGTTTTGATAATTAAAGATTTATTTCTTGAATAGCTTATGAAATCTACCCTTTAAATGATCGTTTAAACGAGCAGAGGCGGATGGTCTTGGTGAGCCATGGGGCTGTTGCTGAGGAGGAAAGTAGGCTTGTAGCTGCAATGAACTTGTTTTTCGGTTGGCAGTGAAGCTATCTTGACTAATGGTACTTGATCTTCTACTGTTGCTGTTGCTATGATCATCACTGTTGGAATTGGACTTTTTCATCTTGTTGACAGCCTTTTGAAACTTGCTTTTGAATAACTGTCCTGGGCTGGATAAGGAGGGTTTGGGCAGTGGTATTGGTGCAGGCAGCAGTAGTATATCATCCAGTAATGCCATGTTGTTGATATGACTTGTGAATGATGTAGTGGCCTTCTCTGCTTCTGATGATGATAGTAGTGTGGGATGGTCTGGTTGATCTACTATTAAAATCGCTGCTGTACTGTTATCAGTTGGCGGTAAAGGGGTCTTGGGGCTTGTCATTCTTGTCTGTTTCAGCATGCTAGTATATTCCAATGACAGCAAGGAAGAGATATCAGCATCTTCACAAGAGGAGGAGGAGGAGGAGGATGCAGAGGAGAATGTGAGCATGTCATTCTGTGACGGAGACAAGTATAAAGGGTGCTGTGGCTCTTTTTCAATGGCCACTATAGGAGGTTTGGCATTTCTTTGTTGGTCGTATTCAAGCTCTTGATGTATAGCAGACCAATCGATGGAACTGTTCTGCTGCAACTGATGATGATCATCACTGACAAAATTGAAATGAGTGTCCAGCCTGGGTAATGTAGTTGGACAAGATGGAAATTTCAAGAGATTTTCAAAATCAATAGAAGCATTAGAGACGTCGTCTTGCTGATCTTCTTCTTGTGTGGGCGCAGAGTAGTGGTTGATGGATGCATAGTGTGGTTCGTTGTCATATGCTAGAGAAGAGGCACGGGGAGTAGGAGGTGGAGCCTCTATCAGCTTGGGCGTCCTTTTCTCATCATCTTGTTTGAATAGCATGAAATAGCCCAGTACAAATCCTGCCAGCAGAATAGTAGGTGTCTTCGCTACAATGAATACCGCAAGCAGTGGAATGCATTGTCTTGGTATCTTGTGTTGTTGTAGGATGGTCTGTATCACTTGTTGATTTGTCATATTGCCATTCTGGAAAAAGAAAAGAAGAAGAAGAGCAAGAGAGAGACATTGGCAATGAGCATTTCAAAAATAATGGAGCGCAAGGGGTGGGGGGAGGATGATGATGATGTGGGTATATGGAATGTACAATGTGTTGTTGTCATGGTGGTAGAGTAGTAGTAGCAGCAGCAGCAGCAGATGCAGCCAGTTGGCTATTACCTTTACCACCCAATGGAAGACAATGAATTTCTCCTCCTATTTCACTCCCTTTTCCGCTCTCTCTCTTCTCATCACTCGCATGTTCTTCTCAGTATATCCCAATACCAAGATTCCAATCTGTAAATCGTATACATCATACTACATTGCCACTTTATTCACTATCCTGGGTAAAGAACCCCAAATGGCTGGTGATATTTGAAATATGTACATTTGGTTTATGACTCATTTTTGACGATTTGGCTCACCCACGGATGCTCTTCTTTTTGCTACCCCACATACATTGCCAACATTTGAAGAAAAAAATGTCAATTGCAACCTTATATTACTAAAATGGTCATTTTTATTCTGTTTTTGCACTCTCCTTTCTTTTGTTGGTTGTTGCTTGAGAACCCCTGATTCTCTTGCCCAAACTGTATTTAGCCACACAACATGTTGATGCACATGTACATTGTATACAATCAAAAAGCACGTTAATCACCTTTTGCTGTCCTTTTTCAGGCTAAAATTGCATTACATACAGTAGCTCTACTCGTTCACATTCTCCAGTTGACAAGGCAGTTCAACGGTTGCCATGGATACCAGCACTACATATGCATTGATATGCCTCTGTCATAGAAGAATCATCAAGGGCATAATAGAACACTCTGTATTTAATAATTGCACACGGCGTTTTATTGAACAAAGTATGTCAAAATAAAGAGTAGTAGAGTATGGTAAGATGGTTGCTCCAATTTTTTTTTACAAGGAATTTCTATTTACATTGCTGGAGAGAAAAAAAGAAGGGATAGGGGTAGTTACAAGACATATTTACAATTATGAACACACAAATCATTCAAAAAATGATACCATTTTAGGTTGATTTAGCATGTACAGGCTCAGTTCTTCGCTCTTTCTGCGTTTCTTGGAGATCGAGGATGATCGACTATGATGTATTTGCCTCAGCATGCCGAAGCTAGCCACTTCTTCACTCTTTCGTCGTTTGGCTGGCATCAAGGGAGGCGTGAGTAGCTGCTGTGGTTGCTGCTGTGGTACGCTGTTCAGACTGGCACTGCGCTTGAAGGCTAGCAATAATTTGGCTCGTTCTTGCATAATCGCATCTGGAATTTGAACCGTGCCAGCCGCAATAGTCATGGTGGGAGAAGGAGAAGAAGGGAATGTGCCCAGTGTCGTTTTGATGGATGGAATGCCGTGTACATCATGGATCGTCTCGGTTGCCAGATTGAGCCATTCCTGTCGATTTTTGATGCAGGCGTCTACGAGCTCTCTGCTCTTGGGATACAGCTCAGAGAGCGCCTCAAAGTAAGGATGAACAATGATATCGATAAAGCCGACATTGATTTTGGAAGGGTTGGCAATCTTTTGGTCCATGTTGGGCGAGACGGGTAGGCCGAGACTGAGCTCCTGTTCACCTTGGCGGAAGAATTCTACACAGACCAGGCGAGATTGCTGATAAAAGACGGACCATGGGCGGCAAGGATTACTGACGTCGGCAGCATGGATTAAGATGTTGCACATCATGAGTCGTTCATTCTTGTCCAGTACTGTCGTGTTGGCTGTGGTTGTGGTTGTCGTGGTGGTAGATGGTGTGGTGGTTGTCATGGTAGCAGATGGCGTGCTGGCCGTTGTTTCAGTGAAATGGTTTCTTTTAAAGTATTCAAACGGATCATTGCAGGCATTAAATAGCGGTTTCAGTGTTGATTCGATAGAGACCGTGTTTTGAAACAGCTGCTGCATTTGGGATGAACTCTTGATCTTGTCGTGTAGGATGGCAATGTTGTCTTTGAGTGTGAAATGGCAGACCATGTCGGTGGCGAGGATCATTTTGACAGTGGATGATTTGAACTCTTGCTGGGTCATGGGACAGCCGTATTCTCGGCTTTTGCTCTCAATGTGTCTCAGGTAGTTGTGCTTTTCGAGAAGCTGCAGTGCAATGCTACAAGAATGGCTCTCCAAGACAGACAGGTTACTGTACTGCAAGGCTCTTTCCGTGTGGCAAGACACTTCAAAGTTGTTGTTGTTGCCGGGCTGCCGTATAAAAACGTATTAGCGATTGCTCTGTATCCACACACACACACACACACAACTTACATGTCCAATATCGTGAAATAGCGCTGCCAGCATCAACATGGCCAGATCAAAGCGGCTCAGATATTCAGACATGCCGTACTCTTCCAGCATGTGATACAAGACCATGGCTACGTCGACCGCATGGTAGAAGGAGTGGTAGGGATTGTCGTTGTACGCTCGCTCAATGTCGATGAGCAAGTCGAGAAAGTCGGATGTGGTGGTGCCGAGTGTCTGGCATATGCCGATGCGCTTGAAAATGCCAGCAATGAAGCCGTAGACCTCGCTACGAGACTTGCCATGCAAAGAGTAGTCCAAAGCGTGCTGATAGGGGCTGTCTGCTATCTTGAGCATTATCTACAATGGAGGCAAACCTTAACCTTAATTTTTGTATTACTGCTGTGCTGCCGCTCTGTCACTTACCCTCTCGATGGCAAACAGATCGTCTGCTAGTAGGCTATTGTGTCGAAGAATGATCATTGTGTATAGAAAGGGTTACACCACTATAGCACACAGACGCACAGTTTGAAAGATATAAAAAGAGAAAAGAAAGAGAGAAAAGAAGGAAAAAAGATTTTTGGGTCGAGACGTAAAATTAAAAAAAAAAACGGCTTTAAGGGTGAATCTGACATCATTTTAGTGGTAGAAGCATTTGGAAACCTACATCTGTGTGTAGCCGAAAGTATCCGTTTCAATCAGTAGGGGCGATAGGCCGTGTGTCAGTTTTGTTGAAATGAATATGAAACACAAATTTTTTTATTCTAAATAGAGGATGGCAGGGATCCGTATCCCTCTTGTGTGGGCGTCCACATCTCGCCTGCAACGTAGTCCAGGAGCTCCTTGTGGCTCAAGGGCTTCAGCTCCTGCTCTCTTTGGCACAGGCCCTCCTTGATCGACTGCTCAATCACAGCAGCGGCAACAATGGCAGACACCTGGCGAATGCGGACCAAGGAAGGATACAGCCAGCCCTGACTTAGCTCCTCGCTTGTGAGGGAGTCAGCCAACGCCTTGGAGGCGCTGTAGATCATGCCGTCAGAGATCATGGTGGGCTTAGCCAGCACACCTGCAAAACCCAATCCAGGGAAGATGTACATGTTGTTGCCTTGGCCGGGAATGCGGACCTCGCCCGTGGACTGCACCGTGTAGCTGGGGAATGCTGTGCCTGATGCAAAGATGACTCGGTTCTCTGTCGCCTCCATGGCCTCTGCAAATGTACATTCAGCTTGGGTGGCAGGGTTTGACAGGGGGAATACGATGGGCTGCTTGTTGATAGAGGCAAGGCGGTTGAGGACCTGTGTGCTGAATGCGCCAGGTGTCGAGGACAAACCAATCAAGCTAATATATGTATCAGTAACTGAACCCCTTCCCTCGCATGTTTCACACATTACTTACGCAGTGGGCTCAACATAGTTGACAATGTCAATCAGCTCCTTGTACTGCTGATCTTGGTTGTCATCGCGGGCAAAGTAGACCTTGTGCTGAGCCAGTCTGTCACCACGGTTCAGTGTGACAAGACCCTGCATGTCGCATGAGTATATGTTTCATCTCAACTGCTTCTTACTCTACTGCAACAAACCTTGGAATCAACAATCCAGAATACACGTCTGGCCTCTTCTTCAGTCATGCCAAACTCAGATTGGAAGTACTCCTGGATTTGACGTGCGACACCAATAGCGGCAGAACCGGCACCGTAAAAGACAATGCGATGATCTTTGGGTAACACATTGTTCTCCTTTTGTACCTTGCGGATGGCATTGATGACACCGGACAAAATGACGGCACCCGTGCCTTGGATATCGTCGTTGAAGCACACAAGCTTGTTCTGGTACTTTTCCAGCAGACCAAAGGCATGTTCGCTGGACCAATCTTCAAACTGGATGAGCAGGTTGGGGTACACGTCGTGGATGGTGCTGAGTACAGTGTCGACAGTGGCGTAAAACTCGTCGTCGGCAGGGCGAGGCTTGCGGAGGCCGAGGTAGAAATCGTCGTTGCGCAGCTTCTCGTTGTTGGTGCCCAAATCCAGCACAATGGGCAGTGTACGGCGAGGATCGATACCAGCGCCAGCGACGTACAGTTGCAATTTGCCAATACTAATACCAATGCCGTTGCTGCCTAAATCACCCAAACCGAGGATACGAGAGCCGTCCGTGATGACTGCAATCTCGGGAGAAAAGTTGGGCACAGGCTTGTAGTTGGCAATGGTGTCTTTGAGGTTGGTGAGATCCGACGAGTCAATGTACAAACCGTCAGGGACACCGGGTCCAGCCAAGAAGGGGTAAATGTTGGAGTACTCGACGCAGGCAGTACCGACAGTAGGGGTATAGATGACGGGAGCAAACTCTTGCAAATCGTCCATGATGATCTTGTAAAACAGACGAGTGTTGGAGGATCTCAGTTGAGCCAGGAAGATGTATTTTTCCAGCATGGTGGATTTCGATCTGACTTGTTGTAATGCGCGACGTCTTTGGATATCCATGGTCTCGATACCAGAGGGCAACAAGCCTGTTAACCCCAGTGCTTTACGCTTTTGCTGTTCAATAGCAGTGCCTATTGCAATACGCTCAGTGTCATGCACGCCATGCCTGCATCGAGGTGCCATCTTACCTTCGTTGTCATAGCCAGAGATGTATTTGAGGGACTTTTGAGAGGGTTGTTGTTGTGCGTCTGCAGTAGCAGCAATGTAGGATGAAGGTGCCATTTTGTGTTTGTATGGAAAGAAAAGCAATGCAATGCAAAAAAAGAAACAGGAAAAAAAGATTTCTTTTTTATACCTTTTATTCCAAACCTCTGCGAATCAGATAAGCGCATCAGGCTTATTCATGATTTATGGGAGGCGATTTTGTGGGGAAGAAGGGCACATTCACCATTATTAATCCGTACGACCCTGATTTCTTTATTTACAGTTTTGACAGAAATCAGGGTATATTCATAGACCGTTTTGTATAAATCTCCTCGCTTGGGTTTCCCCATATTACCCAACCCCAAGAAACCCTGGGGAAAATTTGCCTTCAGTAGTACTTGCTGTTGTTACAAGTAATCGCTTAGACAGTACAAACGGTTATCTCTTGTTTGAATCGGGTGTGCATCTGTAAATTGGATTGATAGCGTATATACGTAAATAGCACCACCACATGTCAAGCAGTTATAAGGTGATTTATACTTTATAATATGGGAACAATCGGGGCATTATTTCAAAAAGGTGGGAAAAATATACCCCTTTTAGGCTACACGTATGGTATATTTGGATCAATCTACATCGTCCATGTAATGCAGTGGTGCATTTTCTAGGTACATTCTGTCTGCCATTTCTCTTCGCATAATGATCAAATCGGGCTCGCTTTGTGTCGAGGGTATAGGTCCTTGTTGCTGTTGTTGTTGTTGTTTCTGCTGCTGTTGGTGATCCGAGATCGATTGTCGGCTGTGTATCACGATGCATAATCAGATCAATCGCTAATAAACATGCCACATTTCATGTTTACGAGTACTTACCACATAGGACAAGACGAGTTCAGCTTGAGCCAATGATGAATGCACTCCGAGTGATATTCGTGATTGCAGGGCAATCTGGCTAATTGCACCGTCTCAAATAGTTCTGTACAAATGGCGCACTCTGTCCCACATTCTAATTTTATAGGTTGAGTCTATACACTTTGCTCGGCTTGGTGTCTTTATAGCTACCTGGATCATGTATGTCCAAGATACGTTTATCTAGTGCAGCTATCTCTGACTCGGTTGCTCCTGCTTGCTGACTAATTTCCCAGAGTAAATGCCACATTACATCAGTGTGTATGAATAAGGAGTCTACCTGTCGTTTGGATTAAAGAAACTGTTGGATGATGAGTATATTGCGCCAAGTATAAAACATGTGCATAATGGAGAAATACCTCAAAAATCGTTGCAGCATTTGAGGCAAATCTTCTCGGCCAATAGCTGTCTGAAGGTCCATGACATTTGGTCTCTCTATCAGGTTGTCTATCGCTGCTGCTGCTGCTGGTGCTGATGCTGGGAGGTTATCATGTTGATCTAAATCAACAACATTCGATTCCTGGTCATTTCTACCATTGTCATTTCGTTGCTGATCGTGCTCGTTGTCTGCTGTTTGCTATTAATAGTGTCAATGAATGTACAAAATTAATTTTTCACATACGACAATAGCGCTATGCTGAATAAATGAAATACCTCGTTCTTCTCCTGCTCTCTTTCGGCTGTGGAAAGAATATGACATGTGCCACATGCTTGAGCACCACTAGCTAAAAGTATAATTCTTCCGCAATGAATACAAGGACCAAATTGCATTCTGTCAAAAGTGTCAAGGAAAAACCTCTCTGTAGTCTAGACATTTTAGAATTGCGCGTGACAGGGTGTAGGCCAATCGCAGACACGTCTAATAAATTCCACACACACATCTTTGAGAGTACCAGTATAACGAACCGACACATATGTATAGCACTCAACATGCTATTGTCTGAAGCTCAATGATAATCTACTATAATCTCTTAAAAGTCTATTATCGACCAGAAATGTAATGTGAAAACTATGATAGATTCAAGGTGCATGAATTCCAATGAATGACATTTTTAAAAACATTTGACTTGCAACGAGATTGCGCTTTCGGTGGCTATTTCCTTACACACTCCAAGCTGTGAATTTTTAAAGCTTATTCTGGACTAAGCCGACAATTATACCACTGTATAGAGAGTTGAGGAAGAGACAATAGTAACCACAAAGCTCGTTTTATTATTCGCATAGTGAAATTCAAAATTACAGCGTTTCATAAATGAGCAATCTTGAGCATTTATCGCCATTACTCATCGACATTGTCTTTCACAAGCCCAATTTTAACACTCTCTAGTCAAACAAAGTACGGCCAACAGCTTTGGCTAAATATCAAGCCAGCATTCATATAGTAATCTGATGGCTTTTACTAGTCGCATTTGCTTAAAATCAGCAAATTCATGAAATCACGAATCCCTCAACAATCCATGCTATTTACAAAGAATCAAATTGCACAGGCATGATTGGCGCAAAAATTGGGTATAGAAACATGCTACTTTTAAAGCTCTAGCATTAGTATAAAGCCCAATTTTACTACAATATTTACAATAATCTATCTCACTTGCTATCCAGTCCTTCAGCCAATCCCATCGCTAGAATGGGCTCGACACACACAAAAATCCTAGAAAAAAAATGCGAGGGTT
>JAXQGS010000743.1:0-15037 GCA_037040325.1 Mucor sp. M7501 | reverse complement strand
AACAAAAACAGGCACTTTCAGCGGCTGTAGAGCTATCGTTTTTTGAGTAAAAGCATTGCAAAATGAATACAAAAACGAGGGGAAAACGAGGGAATATTATCTGGAATTGAACTGAGATCAAAAACAGTCACCAATAATAATACAGCAAATAAGCAGCCGACTGCACTGTAAACGAAGCGGGTTTAAAAAATAAAATGGCTTATATTGAATGACGAGCAGAAATATGGATGCTTCAAATCTCTTGACCTTGATAAAAGCGATTCTCAATAGCAACTATTCCTTCAAGTGTATATCAATTTTGTACAGAATTCAAAGGAGATTCTAATGATACCAATCTCAAGTGTTTTGATACACGATATTCAATCGATTTTTGATGAGATAGTTTTTGCGTCTTTTTGGTTGTTGTTTTGGAAGGATTAGTCAATCTCTGCCATTAGAACCTGACATGTGGCATTAATTTTTATTGCAGAGCAAACAATTTCCTATCGATTGAGCCTTTGGTTGAAGTAGTAGCAGCTCAACTCTAGCATGAAAACCATATTTTGTGTCCTGTAAAAAATCATCCTCCTAATTTTCCCCTTGCTACCACAGGTGAAAATGCCTGTAATCTCGTCGACACCCATTTTTGCGATAACTAGAGATAGACTCATTTGTTTTGAGCAAAACAAAAACCACTCAATAGCTCCACATTGGATTTAACATGCTTAAATAGATTTAAGCACCAACTGTACGTTCCCTTTACAGAACAGTTCATTTATTTACTCTAAACAGGCAACTGTTTTTGCTATATTCTGTTAGGAACTATACCATCGTATAAAGAACTGAAAAAAACAGAGTTTACTAAGCTCGTTTTATAATTCGCATAGTGAAATTCAGAGTTACAGTCCTTTAAAAGTCTGCATTTTCTACCATTACTCATTGACGTCGTCTTTTATTTGATAGCCCCTCCATGGATAAACATGAAGGGAGGTTTTTCATGCTAAATATGCAGCTGTTATGATTTGACTCATTCAAATCACAAGTTTAACTCAATGAGGTGTCTTGGCTTTGATCTGGCTTGCAAGAGTCGCTCCGTTCGATAGTAGTGGTCAATCACTATGAAATTATCTTCAGTTTGCATCCGGCTGACAACATCTTCCAAATACACTCCTGGTGGGAGCTTGATTTGTATTTCATAATCATGCAGCTCCTTGAGAATAGCCAAAGAGCGATACAAATTGCTAGTAATCCTTCTGATTTCCTCTTCGTCGTCTTCTTCTTCTTCGTTGTCCTCGCCGTTTTGAAATTCCACCACGCAAGATCCAAAGACGAATTCGTGAGCATTAGGATACTTGCGAACAAAATATTCAACCATGTCGGGACGATACAACACCCATTTGTTCATGCAAAGTAATTCCATCTGAGATGTTTTTACATTAGCATCTGTCCAAGCAGTAACTTGGTGAAAGGCTGGTAAAGGCACGCTTCCGTATTCAATGTTTACTTCCAAATTGTTGACGCTGGGGCATTTGTTCAGGATGGATTCCAATTTTTGAATTGTAAGATTTGGGGTCACATCAAAAATGAGACCTTTCACATTGACAAATTTTTCTAAATGTTGGTTTATGAAAACGTTGGTGGAAAGACTCAGGTCTATGAATCGCAAGTCCAGCGTTATGATGGACTCTGTAAAGTTGAGCAGGAATCTGTCGTACCATTGGCTAGAGCTGTAACGAGCGACTATCTGCATTCTTGTGAACTTGACCTTGGAGTCTTTGACGATAGCATCCATCAACTGATAAGTTTTGTCAGTGTCGAATGCTGTTCCAAACAGTCTCCTTATGTTTGGAGTGAAGGCTAATCGAACAAGTCTTTCTACATGAATACTGGACCGATCGTTTCTGAACATGACATATAAGCCTGAAATCAGCTTTCCTCTGGATGGATCCTTTTCGAGATGATTGCACAGTGCGATGAGTTGTTTTTCAGACCTGATCTCTAGTAAATCCTTGATGCTGAACATGGCTGTCTCTGCAGGGTGTCGCCAACGTCTGCAGACTTGTTGACACTGTATCAAGTCCTTGTAAAGGGTGATGTAATTGAATATCTTGACACAAATCTCGTGTGGTATAGACTCCATTTAGTGTAAAGATGCCAGTAAGAAAAAAACCGAAAAACTGTTTGAAAAGGGATTTTGGTCACTTTAAACGAATTGATTCCAGACACAAATACACAGTCAATTAACGAAAACCCGCTTTTATTTGATATTACTACTGTACATGGAATCCACTCATTTTATTCGTCATCATCGTCATCGTCAATAAGCACTATCTGAGGATTGCTAGACGGCGCAGATGCTTGGGAAGAATACCCTTCCTCATCATCCTCGTCGTCACCCTCCAATTCTTCATCATCATCATCCTCCTCTTCGTCATCATCCTCCAATTCCTCTTCACCGCTAATGCCACTTCCAAACGCATTTGTTCCGTTATTGGTATGGGCACCAAGACCGTCATCCCCAGCGTCCTCCTCACTGTAGTCATATTCTTCAATGTTCTCGTCATCTTCCTCGTATTCATGCGTAATCAGATCACTGTCGTCGCGAACAATCTCGCTGCTGACAATCAGCTCGTTGTCTTCTTCGTCCTCGGTGTACTCTGCATAGTCAATCATTTCGCCATCATCAGATGCCACAGCCAAACCAGCAGGGTGGGGCTCACTGTGCACTGTAAACTCCTCTTCAAGCACGTCCATCTGGTCATCGTGAATGCGTGTCTCTTCGTCGTAAGGTTCAAAGTCGTCCTCGTCGTTTTCTTGCATGAAATCGACTTGCTCCCCATCGTGCGACAGCATGGATTGCTCCTGCTGCTTGGCATTGACATAGAAATCTTGAGTGGCAGCGCACAAGAAGGCAGGGATATTGCGATCCTGAATAATGTAATGTCGATAAATGTCCTCCAGCTGCTTCATATAATGCTCCTTTCTGGAGCCCACCATACGAAGCATGCCCTTTTCGGATTCGCCATGAGTATCACCAATCTTGACAATGAAGGCCAGCTCTGTGGGATCAACCAGGATGCTTTCCAATCGAGTAACACCATCATTACGGAAGATGACATTGTACCCCAGCAGTTGACGGATTTGAGAGCTGGTTTCGTCGACCTTGGCTTCCCAGATGCTATGAAGACGCTGAATACGCTTTTCACGAGCTTGCAAGTCGGATTGGAGCTGTTCCGTCTTGGCTTCCAGATTGGTGAGAGAGATTTTAGGCACAGTGACCAAGTCAGTGTCAGACGCCGCTTCCGAGGTCATTTGACGCAAAAGATCGGCATTCTCCTTTTCAAGACGCTTCAGTAAGCTGGTGCGAACAGCGAGGTCTCTTGAGGCTGGGTTGTCGGTCAATGTCAAGATGCGAAGATTGGATTCATCGGAACCAGTCTGCTCGTCCATCGCTGCTGCTTGTGTGTCTACAATAGGCACTGCTCTTTCGCTGCTGTTCAAGATGGGTGGCAGTTCAGTGGCGGGGACTGTAGGCACGGGAGGAGTAAAGACGTGAGCCATTCTCTCTTGGCTCTCAATAGACTTGCTTAGTTGCTCGATTTGCTCTTGAGCTGACTTGAGTTGTCGCTGCAGTAATGATTCGTTTACTGATTTCTCCTCCAAATCCTGCATGAGTTTATCCTGCTTGGCAATCAGTTCAGACAATTGCTTGGATGCGCTAACGCCTGACTCCAACATCTCGTATGGACCGCTGTTCAATTGCACTGGAGGCAGCTCGCTGGCCTGTTTGGTCTTTTCCTGTGCCAATTCTTGCGCTTGCAGTGTAAGGCGATGCTCGGTGTCTCTCAGCAGCTCCTCCAACTCTTGAATACGCTTGGCTTTGGTTTCGTCATATTGGCTTTGGTCCATTGCGAGCATCTCCTCTTGATCGTACATGGTCAATTGTCGCTCCAGAATAGCAATGTGACGCTTGAGCGAGTCTGTATTCTTGGCTAGGATATCTCGACTGGCTTGGTCAGCTGTATGTAATCGCTCATTCTTGACTACAGTCTTTTTCAACTCGTCTATGTGATCTTCCAGCTTTTCGATGGCTTTCATTTGATCCTTTACTTGCGACTTGTAGTGCTCGATGGATTGTTTTAGGTATTTGGCTTCCTCGGCTTGCTGTGAAAGCTTGTATATGATGCTGTCAGGGCTCTGCGTGTTGTATTCAGGCTGTGATTCCAAATAAGAAGCCCACGAAGCGCGCTCGGCCTTTAACTTGATGTTCTCCTTTTCTATTCTGTAGTTCTCTTCGCAAATGTCGTTCATTCGTTTCAGCTGGTGCGATAAGCTTTCTTTCTCTTGTCGAAGCGTTTCAATGTTTTGTGAGATGCCTTTGTAATGCTTTAGATCGCTCGCTAATTTGATATTGTCGGTTTCGAGATCCAAAGCACGTTTTGATATGCCTTTGAACGGTTCATTAGATGCTGCAGTGGATGATGCGGCAGGAAGCAACTTACTTTGATACTGGGTCTCCAACTCTTGGTACGCTTGGGGATTACTTGGGTATGATGAGCTGTTATTGAGTTGTTGCTCCAAGGCGTTGATCTTTTCCGTAAGCTCTTGCTCTCGCAGTAAGCTTCTTTGAATGGCACTTGCTTTTTCCTGGACCTGCATCTCACGTTGAGTTGATCACTCCTTTACTCGACACTGTGTCCACAATTTACCTCGTCCTCCAAGCTTTCAATTCTCATGTTCAAGTCTTTGATCTTGGATGTCAACTGTCTTCTGGTCTCATTCTCTGACATGGTTGCTCTTCTAGATTCATAGGTGTGTTCACTCAACTGACTATTCAGCTCATCCACTTGCGATCGATATGATTCCAATAATTCTCTCAATTCATTCTATTGCGCGCAAAGAGTCAGTTGCTGCTATTGGCGTGTCAAGCATCACTTACTGTAACAGAGTTGTGCTTCTCCTTCATCTTGGCCAATGTTGCTGTTGCTTCATCATAGCGTTCTTTGTGATAGATGGCTCGTTTTTGACATTCCTGGCAACAAGTTTAGATATATAGATATGACATGTCGCATAAAGAGCCTACTTACAGCTTTTGCATCAATGAGAAAGGCGATGGCTTTCGCCTTTTCCTCCAGCTCCAAATTGTAGGATATGGCCTCACATTTGAGCTTTGATTCCAATGACGATTTCTCCAACTCGAGCTTGTTTACTAACGACTCGATCTTTTTGATTTTTTCTACAGAGCAAACAGCTTCACGTTAGATGATACAGTAACTTTTGATCATGCTATGCCCCACGTATTACCATTCTTGTGATTAGAGACGAGTACATTAGCACTGGCAATGGATAGAATGTCTGATGTGATTCTCTTGCGCTTAAGAGGGATCTAGTATATACACATTTGCTTCAGTATTCAGTACATGTAGCATCTATTGCTTTGCGCCATCTACCTCTGACATGTTGTGGGGGGCTATTCGAGTGGTTTGAAAAGAAAAAGAAAAAAAGAACATTACACGAAAATTCAAAATGCCCATATTATTCACTTGGAAACTTGAGATTGCAAAGGAGTCACGAAGATATATACGGCAAAAGGGTGCCCATCAAATTGGCATTGTTGGATGGATCAGAGCCTTATCATGCATGAAATATTTTGTGCTTATGGTTATGTACTCGAATGTGGCTATACACTCGAATATACTTTTAAGTAGCTGGGATACTCACAAACAATCTCATGGCAGAAAATACAGGATGTGTTTAGTACTTGTCGATGCGGATTGAAGTAAGCAATTGTTAAATGATGGGAAAGATAGGTAGCCTGGTATTGTTCATAGGTAATCGCATTTGGAGACATAGTTTGTAACCATTATAACTTTCTGTAATATCGCTCTTGGGTCAACAAAACGCGAGACGAAAGCAGCTATTTGGAGCGATTCTGGCCGTCGGAAACAGCTCCTATCATGAGAAATTATTGCTCGAATGTAACAGTGTTTTGCACATTTTGGGTTAAAAATAGATAGTGCTATTATGCTATACACCCGTATATCAATTGATTTCATTAGTACAGATGTAGAGCATCTCGACAGTTCACAGTTGTACATAGGGTGGATCGATAGGAGCCTGTAGAGACCAATATGCGTTTTATACGATAGGCTGACACATTCAAATCCAAACTCGTTCGTCTAATGTATTCCAGACTCATGTTCCATGTATAGTGTACAATGAAACTATATGTTTATTTTAAATAAAATGCATGTAATTTACGCCTACTGCGTTTATTTTTGGAGGCGTAACAGCAGGCTGACGGCCAAAGTCAAGGCGCTTTTCAGAGTGGCGATATAATGAAACCAACGCACTATTCATTGTTTATGCGTTTAGATGCTTCCACGTGCCTTGCATCTTGGATTGAATGCTCGGATTACCCTAGCTTGCTTTAGTTCTTTATTCTAATTGACAGATACATGAAATGTAGGTGTACGTACGACGTATGAAATAGAGACCCTCTTCTTCTCCTGTGTGTGTGTGTGTGTGTGTGTGTGTGTGTACATGAACTGTTGAGTTTCTGACTAGCCGCTTGCATCGGATAGCCAATATACTCGATTTTGCTGGCAGGTTTGAACAGCCTCCTTGTTTCTTTGCATTACAGTTATTGATAGAACTGTCTCCTTTTCGTTGCGTTGTTCATATACAAGATCCAGTCGAGTTAATTATATCAAAGGAGGCGAAATGTATAGGTATATGAAAGCGCTCGGACCTTTGCTGATGTGAGTTTATTATGCATGAAAATTTATACAATGACATCGGGTTGCTAAAGATATACATGTAACTGTGTAACTGTATCAAGAGTTTATACTAGCAGCGATTGCAATTACTACCGAGAAATAAGACGCTCGGATTAGATGGTAATTTATGATGAAGGTGTGCTGTAATCATCACTGTGCGATATAGTAAGGCTGTTGGTATTTGATCCTGGCTAAATGATTTATAGTATAATGAACGCCTCTTTTTGCTTGACCCTGCATCACTCCTTACTATTTACATCTCCTCAAAGAAAACATTAGCTTTTTTGTTTATGTGGTACCACTGTTATACAGTGCAGATGATGTTTCCCATCGCATTTAGTACGATGAGCCATCTAGGCGAAATGTACTATATGGTAGCAGCCCAACAAGCCCTTGCTTATAAACATGAATGATGCATGAATCACCTTATCCCCCCTCCCTTGTACGATATCAATTTATGAATCATCCTGCCATCAAACAAGTATCCAGCAGGATTTGAATGATTTCAAGTTGCAAGTGACTCATCCCTCATTACTTTTGCTATTAAAATGATTGGTTTTTTATTATAGTAAATGTAGTAGCTGATGTTGCAATAATGATTAATGTATATACTCATATAAAAAGTGGTTGGATAGGATGATATGTAAAAAAAAAAGTTTAAATAAATGCACTCGATGAGGAAGATGAAGAAAAGCGTCGATCAAATGATGAAGAGTAGGTAGATGATGACCAAATATTATTAGATTCTGGTAGCTTTGCAAACATTATACCCTTCCACGTGTTGAGATCATGATGAGGGTAATAGTGAAGGCTATTGTGAGCAACAGCTGTGAACAGTGGAGAGGAGGAAGCACTGGATGAAGGTGAGGAGGAGGATGAAACGGAGCCATTGGAGGAGGAGGTGTCCAGATGGTGTGGCTGTTCATCATGGATAAATGTGCAGCGGACGCCATACAAGCATGTGCCTGTGAGGTGAAAAGTTCTACAGATCTCTGTCTTGTATCTAGCGTGTCTCTGAACACATCGCAGTTCGTGTTGACCGTGAGCGAACCGACACTTTCTTGCATATCTATACATCAGAGCGTTAGGAGGGGTTGAGGCCAGCACATTGAACAGGGTGACAACTTGCCTGCATTCGCCCATTTCTTGCCAATTTCTGCACATTTCAGTCTTGAACAGTTGATATTTTCTAGAATCCATGTTTTCTTGTGATAGATGGCCGAGCAGTAATGTATGAAAAAGTAGAGATAAAGAAGACGAGAGAAAAAAAGACAAAAGGATGAGGGTTCTATTTATACTGGATCAACCGACTGATTTAGATTTCCAAGTGATTTTTAAGATCAAACCACCAAACAAGGTTTATTATTATTATTATTATCGTCTTTTTGTCCTTCAACTGCGTCTCCTATTCCATCTTTGTACAAAAACACAATCAGCTGTCTATAGAGTCTTTTGTCACACTTGTTGGCAGAAACAGGAATTGCACAAACATTTGGCCACAAATATACAACATTGTTTTTATTCTCTTGTTCAAGGTAATAATTAGAAGAAGAAATAAAACAAAAAACGAGCGATCAACGCCTGGTTTAGTTTGTTTGAATTTGAATCTTTGCCATAATGTTTTTTAAATCATAGTGTTCAGATGATGTGGTGGTGGTTGCTTTTGGTGCCTGTGCTGTGCTACCTTTGTATTTGGTTCCGAGCCGATGCGTGTTATTAGCCTCAGTCGTCGTGGCCGCATTAATATTCGAGCAAAACAAAGAAGCTGGATCCAGAAGGTAATCTGCAGGTACAAACCAAGATGTCTTTTTATTGGCTGGGGGCAGTGATGATGGCTGTATCGCTGCCTTTTCTTTTTCTTCTTGCTCTTGTCCTTGTTCGCCATTTGCTTGGATCACAGCATAGGTTTCAGCGTAAGGTTTGCGTAATTTGGAGAGAGCATGTGTTACTGGATGTATCTTGTTTGCAACATGGGCGGCAGGTGTACTCAGCAGCATGAAGATGTATCTTGTTCGCCGAGGCTTTCTGTTGTTATTCATCAATATCGAGTCTGTCATCATGGATCTGCCGGACAGAAGAGAGTTGAAATCGCGCTGATAGACACCACGACACAACATGGGCCTTTGTTGCTGATTCTGGACGTAGCTCAGCAAGTGGTGTATGCTGATCTGCTGCTCCATCGAGTAATGGCTGAACAACCGAATCTTTTGCAGTGTAGCCATGTAGATTCTGCCAATGTCATCTATCACAGACACCTTATTGGACCAGCCATGGTGTTGCTCTTGTTGTGGGTGATGCTGATGCTGTGATGGATTGAAAAAGGACAGCAGACTGGCTCTCATGGGCACTTCTGTGGAGGAGGCGTACAATTCGAGCTCTGCTACGTCGGATGGCGGATGGTCCCATTGATGCTCTTTTAGTTGGATGATGGCCTTGTTTTTATTTCTGGTAGAGAATATGCGATAGATCAAGGAAGAAGAGGATTTTTGCTTGGTGTAGATGGACAAGGGAGGTGGAGATGTGGGGTCGAATAATCTGTCTTTTTTCAAAAGACCTTTTATTCTATGGGGCACCTTCTTCCATATATTTACATGGTCTCTGTTACGCTTGGACATGTTCAATATACTGAAGTAGTGTGGATGAGAAAGAAAGAGTTTGCAGTGGTATAAGAAGTGAAAAGAATATATCCTGTCAGTGAGGTTTTACAGTGAAATTTGGCGAGGAAGGAACTACACATTTTTTAAGGAACAAACAAATAGATTGAAACCTATGACATGAGAGGGCGATTTATACAAATTTCCAGCTAATGTTACAGACGCCTTCTGCCAGATCGCCACAGACTCGCTTGAAGGCTAGTGAATAAGATGGATTAGCAGTGTTTAGCATACAACAGCACAGACTGATGAGCTTACTCGTAGGTGACATGTCCAAGGCTCCTACATGTAGGAACACAATGTGTCAGATTCATCATTATTATACGACGGGCAATTTATACTAGACATGTCTTACCATTTGCACATGCGGGACATGTATCCACTACCTTGGCTGTCACCGTGCCACTGTCTCCTGTGATGGAGACCATCTTGTCGCATTTTGGGTTGGCATTTGGATTCGAGCCTAGATTTAGCAGGTGTCAGGTACTCGAGCAAGACACTTGCATACACTCGCAACATCTTACCATTGTCCATTTGAGCTTTATTCATTGCTACCACCAATTCACTGTCTGTGTCGTGCTCTCCGCAAGAACCGGATCCCACCTTGTAATATGTGCCCGAGCCTGAAAATAACTTTCCTTTGACATCTTGTAGTAGCTTGGAAGCGCCTATGATGCGGCGTTCCAGAGGAGCAGTGGATACGAGTTGAAAATGATTGATTGCAATGACCAAAAAGAAGATGGTGGTGGTGTAGAGTCGAGTTGAAACCATGTTTTATGTGTGTGCGTAGGTATAAGTAAAGAGAAAGAAAAGCAGATGGAATGCCTTGGTACTCTCTTTCCCTCTCTTATATACTATATATATATACGCCATCTCTTGTTGCCTAGTAAATGACATTCATGAGATACAGTGGTAAAGTGCTCAATAATGTCACAATATGAGAAATGTCTGTGTATTATGATGCTTCTCCTTGCTCTTGTCTCCTCCCCCTTGTTCATTCCATCAATCGACCCCTTATACAGTGATTAGCTTTGGAAATTCGCATTGTTGCTTTATTATAAACATCTTTTTCCAGATCAGCTACGCCAACAATTATACATTCATCTTTCGAAATCATCTCCACAGTTTTCATTAGTTGAAAAATGTTGCTAGAACCTTTTGAAGGCTCATCTTGCATTGGATCAAAGTGGCCATCTTGTCAGAGAGAGCGTTATTCTATCTTTTGTGGCCATTTGTTGAGAGTGAGCTTGTGGATAGTTTATGTTTGTGTTGTGCTGTTGCATGATTAAGCTTGTGAGGGTACTATTCATCACTGTCTTGCAATACAATACAATAACTGTTTGACAGGTGTTGCGATTTCTTGTCGAAATTCAAACGGAAATCACTATAAAAAGACTGTAGGCCGAAGCTAAAAGAATCACATTCCATTGATTCGTCATGAAATCACTTTTTTTTTATGAATGTAGACTAAATGTCATTAAATGACATGCTTATTGTAATGTTTTCAAATATGTAACTTTTTTTTATTAATTAATTAACAATGCTGTGATGATGATATAGTATGAATAATTTAGAGTGATTTCCAGGCATCAATAAGCACTTGGACTTCAGGTTCCTTGCGAACGGCTACTCTCACAAATGAGTTGCATTGGTAACCTGGCTTACCGCTTCTCACAGGTACACCAGCAGCACGGGCCAGATCAATGGCCTTGGCTGCCATCTCTTCAGACTTCATGTCCAACCACACCCAACTCAAAAAGAGCTTACCGTGGTATTCCCACTCTGAATGGCCCAAAGACTGGAGCTGTTCAATCAACCAGGCTCTCAATCGAGTGGTGTTTGACCAGGTCTCTTGCAAGTAGTCGTCGTCGTTCACCACGGCTTCCACAAACTTGAGTGCAGGACCATTGACAGACCAAGGCACTTGGATTTTGCGCAATGCTTCGCAATGCTGTGCTGTAGGGCAAATAACAGATCCGACACGAAGACCAGTGCAAGACCAAATCTTGGTCCATGAATGCATGACATGCACAGAAACACCTTCATTTTCAAACATGTCCTTGGCATAAGCGTGTTCTGAGATGAGAGAGTCGTTTCTGAAATCAGCAGAATGCCAAGGTTGCATGGATTCATCTAGTAAGCGAGCATTTAGTCCCTGATGCTACTCTCTTTTCCAAGACACACACTTACCAACAATAACGCAGCCACCAGATTTGACATTGCTCTTGATCCACGCCTTCAAAGGCTCAACCGAAAAGTAGTCGCCAGTGGGGTTGCAAGGGTTGACAATACAGATCATGTCGGCTCTCTCGGGGTTAGAGGGGTCCAAGATCTCAAAGCCGTTTGTCTCTGCACTGCGTTGGTATTCTCTGTACTATAGAACGGGGGCTCGATCAGTACATGGATCCACAGCAGCACACCATTTCATAGCTCACCTGCACATTCCAAGGGCTGCCCTTCCAAGTGGGCTTCTTGATGCCTCGTTGCTCGCAAGAAGCAAGTGCCTTTCTCACCACCAAATCAATCAGCTCTGAAGCTCCGTTGCCCATCAACAAGCGTCCGTGGTGCTCGGCATAATCAGATCCCCACAAGAATTCAGCCAAACATGATTTGGCGGGTTCCTGGTTGGCAGCAGGATAGTGGTGAATGTCGCCCATCTAGATCATATCGATATAAGTAGCCGCACGCAGCACGCCTAGACAGTACACTTACAGCTTCTCTGGCAGCTTCGAGTGCCTTGCGAGGAGTACCGAGGTAGTTTGTAGTGACACTGAAATCCTCTACAAAGTTGTTGATGAAACGGTGTTCCTGGCCGCCGTGGAATGTCTGTGTCTTGGTGTCCCAGACATTGTTTGCTGTCGTTTGGGTGGTTTCGGTAGTAGCCAACATTTGCGTAATAAGAGTCCGAGTGAGAAAGGAAGGTGAATCATGGCAGATCAGTAACCTGGTACCTTTTTATTTTTTGGACTCTGTTTTTTCTTGTCTCGTTTTCCTTGTGATTATACAAAATAAATGGGGTGTGATGGCAACGTGGAGCTTAGACAATCATTCGGGTATTGAACCTTGTCTGGAAGATGAGGGCTCTTCTTGTCTGCGTCTTACATGGTGCAGCCATCTCGAGTGCCCGTGTTGCCAATGTCAGCACATAGGCAGCATGCATCGCCTCACATGGCCCATCCGTCTCGGGCGCCATCTGCTAGCCATTCAGCCCTTGTATACTCGCTCTTTTTTTATTTTTTCTTGGATTACACAAGATGCACCAGTGTAACGCATCTACTACAAGCCTTTATTGAAATACAACTTTGTGATAGGCTTGCCATCCACATCTTTAAGATCTTGGAACTCCTTTTCCATATTGGCCGTTTGCAATTCACCAATTTGAGGAAACACAGCAATAGCAGCAGGCAGAGCTGTCATTAAAGAGAGCGCAATCAAGCCGAAATTAAGCGGCACAACCAGCTTGGGTCGTTGTCTAATGAAATCAGTCTTTTCAAGACGACCCAAGATAACAGGAGGCAGAATCAAGACGGGAGCATTCGTCAAGATGCGAGAAATTGCCACTTGAGACACAGCAGAGAAGCCAGCTTCCTTGGATTTACCCACAGACTGCCCCTCCTTTGTAAACACATCAATGCCATCACGGATCTCTTTTCCTCGCATCAAAAAGACGTTGACGGTACCAGCAGCAGCAACTGCTGTGAAAGGGACAAGCTTCATACAGAGTGCTTTGATCGTAGGAGAGACCTTGAGCTTGGGGACAGATTGGTTCAAACCGACTGCAATGGCACAAGAGGTAGTGACAGCAGACACATAGGCAACTGTGTACATGGCGGTTAATGTCTTGTTTGTTTGTTTGTTTCCTATCCACACTCTCTCTTACTGCCCGTTTCCTTGAGACTCATCGGTGTCGTCTTGTTGGCATTTGCAGAATTGAAGGCGACATTGACGCTTTGATTGGCCCATTGCCAAAACAATATGCTCTTGATCTACAGCCAATGACATGTTGAATGATTCATTTGTGATCATCTCTCTCTCTTTCTCCTGACAACTTACGCTTGGATTAGGTAATAGCATGCCTGCCACCAAAACCATGTTGGTAGGCACAAAGCACGACATTCTAAATGGCAAGAATACTGCTTCACCAGTGTCTGGATGAATCGTCGAGTCCACGACTTTTTTTTTAAAGTTCATTAGTGTCGATGCCATGTAAAGGATCGTGAGAAATCTGGCTGCTATACCTTTCTTTGCTTTCCAGAGTCTTTCTGGGTCCATCTTGTCATGTTGAGATGTGTTTGCTAGCAGCTGCTTGCATTTCTCGAGCTCAGAGGAAGAGACAAACAAGGTTCTGGTGTGTGTGTTTTGTTTAGCTAAATGCGAGTATGGCCGAGCGGTGATATGTAGCATTACCTTGGATCAGTAACATCAATGAAATGTCTGATTCTACCCCAATAGGTATCTTGAGGGTATCTAGGTTTTGCTATGTGTAGACAATTGGGTCAGTGGTCCTCCTGTTGCGTGTTTTTGGCCGATGGGTTACTTACTCAGGTCGATCGTGTTTGCCATGGTCAAATCAACAGAGATGGCGAGAAGGAGAGAAAAAAAGAAAGGGCTCAAGTAGAGAGAGTTGTCATGCCGCTTTTTATGACAGTTATAAAACTAAATAAGTGCATGTAGCACAATTTTCAGGGCTCGAATAAGGTCATAGATAAGTGCATGTTGTTTATCAGATATAGCCAATCCGTGCCGATACGACGGCTCAGAAAGCCATAGCAGAACATCTCACCGAAGCTGTCATCTGAGCCCAAGAAACGTGCTCAATAGCAAGGAAAAAACCTTGACATTTATATTCAAATGTCAGATTTCAAATTGCAACAGCATGCTATTGGAACCTACAGGGTAATATCGGCAGAGATTGAGCGTTGTCAAGTCAACTAGACGTCTACAGTGTCGTTTGTCATTCATAAAGGTGGTTGTCAGGGCAAAATTCATCAGCATTGGCTGGGATTGAATTTTAGAGGCAGCACGCACCACTGGTCCTCCAGATCGTCCATCTGGGCATCCGAAACCCTTTCAGGGACAATTACCCAAAATGTTATTATGTAAACGACAGGTATTTCTCTACACTTTTAGATGCTAAATTGAACGAGGAATCCGATGGTGTTAGTTTCAAAGCGATATCTTTAGTCTGTGGAGAGAAACTGTCAAAAAATGTAAAATACGTTTTTGGAGGAAACGTCTACAAACACTATAGTAAATTGATCCAAAGACACTTTTACATGCTCCACTGCGTTTCTACAATTGTTTTGAGCATAGAAACACCTTAGTAGAAAGCCTCATTTTTGAGGTGAAAACCTCCATCATTCAAAATCATCAAATTTTTCCTTGCTAGTACAAGGCAAAATTTGCCAAAAATCGATCATCAACTCGATCCCCAGAAAATCGCTGAAAAGTGATTCATAACATAATGTCAGGTCGTAGAACACGATGGCACCTGCTTTGAGGCCGAGATCGCGCTTCGTTGGCGAGATATAAGCAATCTAAACGCTTGATTTTACAGTGGTAAATACATTTGAGGGCTGCTCACTGAACATTGCGCTTAATAACATTTGATTTGATGGTCTGTAG
>JAXQGS010000742.1:0-14897 GCA_037040325.1 Mucor sp. M7501 | reverse complement strand
AGCAAGAGGAGCCTTTTACCTCGGCGCTAGTCAGCAACAATACGCAAGTGGAGTCAAACCAGAATGCAGGCAAGGCAATAAAGCAGGAAGAGACAAAAGCCAAAACCGCGTTAGGTAAATATGTTGACACACTCCAAAGGCAAATAAACTAACCAGCAGCATACAACCAGAACTTTACAAAAATGTCAAGGACTACTACTATCAATGTCGCTTGTGTCTCCAAATCAAAGACAGTTTCCAATCAATGCGGGAGCATCGTAGAATTGCACACGAAATCAAAGGAAAAACTTTATCCATCAAGCACATGCATTTGGAACCAGACGTCTATGATCCGAACCACTTTTGCCAGAGCTGTGAAAAGACTTTCCCTACCAGAAAAAGCTATCGTCAACATTTTAGAGTGTGCCATCATATCACTTTGAAGCATGAATCCGACAGCAATGTATTTCCTGATCCCGACAATCCAGACTTCTACTGCTGTTCATGCCAACGTGCATACAAACACTGGCACTCTTACAGGCTTCACCTCATTAGAATCCATGACATGAAAGTGCAATCAAGACTCTCTTCCAAGAACCCTGCCATTCTCCCCGACTGGAACGACCCCAATTTCCACTGCGCATCATGCAACACTAACTACCTGTCGAAAAGACAATACCACCATCATTGCGCAAGCGTCCACGAAATGAAATCTCCAAAGGCGACTGGAAATCAAGTCGAGTTACCTGATCTGCATGATCCAAACTTGTATTGCAAACTGTGTAAAAAGAGCTACACAAGTGAGCGCCTTTTTAGATCGCATTGCTTCCAAGTACATCATATGAGACCCATTGTTGATCTTAGTAGTCGAACCTGGACAAATAGCGAGATTTTTTGTCGCGCTTGCAACTCTTCATTTACGACCCAGCAGAGTTACGAAAGACACTTGTTCATCATTCACAAACTAGACAAGATTGACGAAGAATCCAAACAGCAAGTAAACAAACAGAAGCCAGATATCGACGACCCCAATAACCACTGTTGCGTCTGCAACAAGACTTTTGCGAGTAAAGCGACATTCGAAATGCACCTAACGATAATTCATTTTTTGGATATACGAGCTCGGAGAGCAGGACAGGTGGAGCCAGATGTGAATGACCCCAACTATTACTGTCGTGTCTGTAAACGAAGCTATCATACCAAGAAAGCTTACCATAGACACCTTCTTAATGTTCATTACATCAACGTAAACTCGAGAAAAAAGCACGATCCGAATCACCTGCCTGATCCACTTGATCCCAATTGGCAGTGCTGTGTGTGCAAGAAGCAAAGCCGATCGTTAGGTGTATATCGTGCGCATTGTAAATCTGTTCATCGTATGGCGCTCTCTCCTCTGAGAGTCTCAGAGATTGTGAATCCAGATGCAGAGATCAACATTTACTTTCCCAATAAGTATTGTGCCAAATGCGATAAGACATTCGACAATAGAGGCAAGTTTGTCGACCACTTGCATTCCATGCACAAACTGCATATACCGAAAGCGGTACCTCCGAACCCTGATGCTCCTGTTGATATAGATGATCCCAGCTTCTATTGCGCAAAATGTGAAAAACACATGTCATGTAAAACTAGTCTCATTACTCATTTGAGGAGTATTCACAAGCTGACTCTGCCAACAAGAAAAAAGCCAATGGTGAATTCTGACGCCACTATCGACATCAATGATCCCAACTTTTACTGTCCACAGTGTGAAAAGAGATTTGGAAGCAAGAGTGGATACAGACAACATTTCAGATACGTTCACAAATGGGTCTCTTTCAAGCCAAAAGTAAACCACGACGCCATCATTGATGTATATGAACCCAACCACTATTGCGCGCAATGCGACAAGTACATGTCTAGCAGAAAGACTTTTGTAAAGCATATCAACGGTTTTCACAAGCTCTTCCTGCGAAAAACAAAACAAAGGCGCTATCATTGACATGAACCATTCCAGATTTTACTGTTCTATCATAAATGCGCAAAGTTTTTCTCGCTCAAATTTAATTTCCAGAGGCATCTAGCCATAGTGCACAAGATGCGTCTGGCAACAAGATAATCAAGAATGAAGAAGTGAATGCCTTTCAGTTATAATAAGTCATAGCAAATTGTTTATCGTCTTGGAAAAAAAAGTATACGATCTTAGTTGTAAAGTTACTAGCACTTGCAATAAAACTAGTTTTTATAAAAATCAAAAGAAATTAGTTAGGCAAAGCCTTCCCGGTTCGCAACTCACTTTTTGACAGTTTTAAAGCAAAGGTTGCTTTGGATTGAGAGTAACATTTTGATCTTATACATGCCATAACAAACGCCTTCATTTTCCAAGGTAAAAAAATGGGATTGTTCAATTCTTGGTCGATTTTGGTCAATGCTTTTAGATCTGAAAAAGTTGAGCAAGAGTATCCGCAAGTAGCCCTTGAATGGAAGCAATTACCATACGCTAGTTTGGCACGCTCAAACAGCCTCTAGCATGATAGATCACTACTCAAACCCATCCAAATTTCACTATACTTTGCATATTTTCGAATAGAAAAATGTAATAGAAGCATGCTGTATGCCCTTATTGAGTTGTTTCCATTGATACAAGTGTGGGGCATCGTAAACAAGAAAGAACTGCAGTAATAAAGAGATAGTACATGACAGTGGTAGGTTAAAAGTTGGCCTTTCGATGTATACTAGTAGAATTTGAAGATTTGTTCATAAAGTAATGGAGATCAGATTCCACCAAGGCTTTCCTGTAGAGCTAGAATTGGTTCAGGATGGCAAGCCATACAATCATTACTATGCAACAGAGACATTGAAAGGTAGAGTATCATAGTATCAAATGATAAAGAACCTGTTAATGCTTAACCAGTAGTAGCCAGCTAGTTCCTGCTAAAATCAAACGCTTGTTACACCGTCGTTTGTGGTAAAAGCTTAAAAGTGTCGCGTTTCAAGAGATACTTTTGTTTGTCTTTCTTTTGCGTTTTGCATACTATTTTACGAAATGAAATTGAAGAGTAGAGCCAGACGTGCTGCTATCAGTATCAAAAGGGAAGACTGCTCACTCCAACCCAATGCATCCAGTAAAGCTCGCGTTTCGGTACCTGATGCTGCACTCAGTGTCAAACAAGAATCAGAAAGTTGCACTACTCTGGTCAAGCAGGAGGAGCCTTTTACCTCGGCGTTAGTCAGCAGCAATTTGCAAGTGGACATGGACAAGACAATAAAGCAGGAAGAGACGGCAAAAACCAAGACTGCGTTAGGTAAATATGTTGACAAACCCCAAGGCGACTAAACTAACCAACGGCACACATTCAGAAATTGACAAGAATGGCGAAGACTACTACTACCGGTGTCGCGTGTGCCTCCAAGTCAAAGACAGTTTCCAATCCTTGCGAGAGCATCGTAGAGTCGTGCACAAGATTCAAGGAATACCTTTTTCTATTAAGCATGTGCACTTGAAACCAGACATCCATGATCCAAATCACTTTTGCCAGAGCTGTGAAAAGACATTTCCTAACAGAAGAAAATATCGTCAACATCTGGCAATGTGTCATCATATCATCTTCAAACTTGGACCCAACAGCAATGTAGTTCCTGATCCCGACAATCCAGACTTCTACTGCTGTTCATGCCAACGTGCATTCAAAAACAGGACCTATTACAGAGCTCACCTCGTTAGATTCCATGACATGAAAGTGCAATCACGACGCCCAGTCAAGAACCCTGCTATTCTCCCCAACTGGAACGACCCAAATTTCCACTGCGCATCATGCAACACTGACTACTTGACAAAAAGACAATACCACCGTCATTGCGCAAACGTCCACGAGATGAAATCTCCAAAGAACGCTAGAAATCTAGTCGAATTACCTGATCTGCATGATCCAAACTTTTCCTGCAAACTGTGCGAAAAAAGCTACACAAGTGAACGCTCTTTTAGATTGCACTGCTATATGTTGCATCATATGAGGCCCACTGTTGACGCTAGCAGTCGAAACTGGACAGACAGCGAGGCTTTTTGCTGCGCTTGCAACCTCTCATTTGCGGCCCGTAGTGCTTACGAAAAACATTTATTTGTCGTTCACAAACTAGACAAGATCGATGAAGAATCCAAACAGCAAGTAAACGAGCAAAAGCCAAATATCAACGACCCCAACAACCATTGCTGCGCCTGCAACAAAACTTTTACGAACAAAGGAGCATTCGAAATGCACCTAATGAGAATCCATTTTCTGGATTTACGTGATCGCCGACCAGGACAAGTAGAGCCAGATGTAAATGACCCCAACGATTACTGTCGTGCCTGTGAGCAAGGTTGCCCTTCCAAGAGAACTTACCATAGACACCTTCTTAATGTTCATTACATCAACGTAAACTCGAGAAAAAAGCACAATACGAATCACCTGCCTGATCCACTTGATCCCAATTGGTATTGCTGTGTATGCAAGAAGCAAAGCCGATCGTTAGGTGATCATCGTAAGCACTGTAGATATCTTCATCGCATGGTACTCCCTTCTCTGACAGGCCCAAAGATTGTGTATCCAGATGCAGAGATCAACATCCACAAGCCCAACAAGTATTGCGCCAAATGTGATAAAGCATTCGACAAAAGAAGTAATTTTCTCCAGCACTTGAAATGCATGCACAAACTATTCTTGCCAAAAGTGGTGCCTCCAAACCCTGATGCTCCTGTTGATATAAATGATCCCAGCTTTTCTTGCGCAAAATGTGAAAAACACATGGCCAGTAGAAAAAGTCTCATTAGTCACTTGAGGCATGTTCACAAGCAGACATTGCCAACAAAAATGAGGCCAGTGGTGAGTCCTGACGCCACCATCGACATCAATGATCCCACATTCTACTGTGCACAATGCGAAAAGCATCTGACAAACAGACATAACTTTAGACACCATCTTCGATATATTCACCACTTGGACTTGCTGTCAAAATCAATAATCAATCCCAATGCTATTATTGACCAGGATGATCCCAACTTTCACTGTGCACAATGCGAAAAGAAATATAAAACCAAGAAATTATACAGAAGCCATTTAAGACACATTCACAAATGGGTCTCTTTCAAGCCAAAAGTAAACCACGACGCCGTCATTGATGTATATGAACCCAACCACTATTGTGCACAATGCCAAAAGCACATGCCTAACAGAGACGCTTTCAGGACGCACATCAACCGTGTCCACAAGCTCTTTATGCAAAAACTGAAAGCAGAAAGTAAGAAAGATGCTACCATTGACATGGACCACCCCGAATTTTACTGTTCCAAATGCGCAAAGTATCTCTTGTGCAAGTCCAGTTTCCAAAGGCACCTAACCACAGTTCACAAGATGCGTCTATCAACAAAAAACACAAAAGTAAACAACTGAACACCTTTCAGGCGGTATCATCTTACAAAAAAAAGTACAGTATATAACCTTACTAGTCAAGTTGCCGTTAGCGCTTGTTGCAATAAAAATAGTTTTCAGTACTTGCATGCCTTTGAATTGTAAAAAGGTAATATATTTTGCAATTGATTTCATCTAGCAGTTGCTCACTGATGCGTTTTTTGGAGCTCGAAAAAACATGGCTTCTAAATCATGAGGTATACCTCTTATGGAAAGCATTAAGAAATCAATGGATTGTACGTTTGAACTTGAAAATGGAGGCTTTTGCTATGTTGTATATATTAAATTAAAGGGATCTTTTCAATCCAACGCAATCTCCTCTGAAATATAGTCCGTGAGACCTTTCTATAATTTTTCGACATGCTGACCAAATTAGGTGTTTCCTTTCTTCTGTGATGGCTCAATAAACTTGTTCAAAACACCTGCCGTTGTATGCGTCTTAAAGTACTCCAAGAGTGAATTAGAACGTATAGGTTTATCATCGCAATTGACATGGTTGAACCCGACAAAATAGATGAATACAGTCAATTTGGATTAGAAGCAGATAACACGCAATCATGGAGAAAATGTGTTCTCATGACCTTGTTGGATGTTGTGAAAGATCTCATAGAGCACTTGCCATCTGTATCCACAACATTTCATAAAGTCACGAAGTATAGGGTGTGTGCACTCCTACTGGTGGCTTTTTCACGCGGATGGGGAGATTTGTTGACTCTTTTATTATTCCATGAAATTACCCATTTAACCACGCCCTTTTTTTCTCTTTTTTTCCCATTCACCTCTCTTTTGTTTCTTTTCAGCTTCTTCATACAACAAGAGATATAGTCTACTATTTCGGGTACACTATTCATCATTCATACCAAAACTATCAAGTGAGAGATTTCGAGTGTGTATATCGACATTTATATACAAACGCGCGCGCAAACTTAAATAAGCGAGATATCAAAACTCCACCTCATCTACTCTTTTTCAATTACTGATGGACCAACAAAAGGGAAAAGCAATGCCATTAGATCCACCTCCCCCTTCTTCACCTACCAGGTAAAAAAAAAACTACATGTCATCTTATGTGTTTGTCATCTAACCCATCTCAAACCATACAAACACAGACCTTTGGTGAATACCGAAACTGCTGTTAATAGTAGTAGTTCTGCAGAACCTTACATGAATCCATACACTTCTGCTTCTGCAGCGGCTGCTACTGCTGCACGACCTTCTACAACAACAGTGGAAAGCAGCCCATATCCAGCCAGCTCATTTCATGCTACCACTACCAGTACTTCTTCCCCAACAAATGTAGCAGCAGCAGCAGCAGTACCTGTAGTAGTAGATCAACCCTCATATCATATGCGTCGTACCTCTGAGACACCACCTCTACCACAGCTGCCTTTACTGCAATCAAGCAACTCACCCAATTACTCGAGACCAAGAACGCCTGTCGATACAGCACCTATTAGCATTACTGTGCCTGAATCCATCAACAACAACAATAACAACAATGCAGCAGTACCATTGCAAAACCATAATGCTTCGCCTAATTCAGTAAACTCACCCAGTGCGAGTACAGCAACAGCAACAGCAACAGCAACAGCATCAGCAGCACCATCGAACAATTCTTCCAGTGGCTATCGCCCGCTCAACGTAAAAGATGCATTGACGTATTTGGATCAAGTCAAGATGAAATTTGCTGATCAAGCCAAAGTGTATAATCGATTTTTGGACATTATGAAGGAATTCAAAAGCCAAGCGTAAGGAGGATTTGCTGTCTGTGTGTCTGTGTGTATACGGGGGGATCGCTAACTTTTGTGCACATTTAGAATTGATACACCTGGTGTCATTGAGCGAGTCTCTACATTGTTCAGGGGGCATCCAGCACTGATTTCTGGATTCAACACATTCTTACCACCTGGTTATCGTATTGAATGCTCTACAGATGCCTATGCCAGAGATATTATCAAGGTAACGACACCCACAGGCACCACCAGCACCACCAGTGGCGAACCATTGAATCTACACTCTGAGAATGCAGCATTGTATTATAGCCATCAACAACAGCAGCAGAGATCACCAGCACCACCAGGCCAAGGTTATTCAAACAGTGGCTATCGCAATACAGGTGGTACCTTGCCACCTATTGCTACATACCATCCATCACAGCAACAACGTTCGTCTGTACCTCCACCATCTACCAATGCTTCTCAACATCGATCCAGTTCACCACCACCGCCACCACCACCTTTATCAGCAACAACACCCAACACGGCAGAGGATCACGGTACGCGTCGAGCTCCTGTTGAATTCAACCATGCCATCAACTATGTCAACAAGATCAAGAACCGATTCAGCAACGATCCCGAGACATACAAGCAATTCCTCGAGATTCTTCAGACGTATCAAAAGGAACAAAAGCCCATTCAGGAAGTCTATGCCCAAGTACAAACACTGTTTAATGGAGCCACGGATTTGTTGGCTGAATTTAAGCAATTCCTACCCGATACGTCACAACAAGCACCCATTACTGAATCCAGCACCACCAACAGCAGCAGCAGTACCAGCGCTCATATCAAAAAGACCAACAAGAAACAACGAGCTATGCCTCTTCCACCCAAACAAAAAAAGGCCAAATTGCAGCACCACAGCGTAGGAGGAGCAGGAGGGTCTATTGCCAGCATAGCGAACCGAGTGGATCACCACATGATCACGTCAGATATCCGTCGATCACCTCTTGTTTTACCACCCAGTGCGCCTGTCGATGGAGGACCCATTATATCAGCAGTAGAGGCAGAGTTCTTTGACCGCGTCAAAAAGCACATTGGCAACAAGCAGACGTACTTTTCCTTTCTGCGTGTGCTGAATCTGTTTACGCAGCAAGTGTTGGATGCCAACCAGTTGATTGATCGCTGTGAATCGTATCTGTCTGGCAACAAGGAGCTGTATCATCAATTGAAAAAGTTGGTTGGGTATGATGGAAAGGATTGCGTCATTGAAAACGTGCCCATGGTGCCCTCCAAGTTGGATTACAGTGCTGCTTATGAATATGGTCCTAGTTATCGATCTGTGCCCAAGCATGTAAGTAGTAGTAGTGTATAAAAGGGAGATGGCAGTACTTACGAAAAGCAATTGAATAGTGGCAATCTCAAAAGTGCTCTGGAAGAGATTCACTGTGTTGGCAAGTGCTAAACGACGAGTATGTGTCTCATCCTACGTGGGCCAGCGAAGACGGCGGATTCATTGCATCGAAAAAGAACCTGTTTGAGGAAGCACTGCACCGTGTAGAGGAAGAGCGATACCACTATGACCTGGACATTGAAGCCAACCTCAACACCATCTCGCTGCTGGAACCCATCAACAAGAAGATTGCGCTCATGACAGACGAGGAAAAGAGCGACTTTAAGGTGTCTGCGGGGCTGGGCGGCCCTTCCAAGGCCATCTACCAGCGCGTCCTCAAAAAGATCTACGGCAACGAGACGGGCGCTCAAGTCATTGACATGCTGCACAACAGCCCAGCGCACGCCGTGCCTGTGGTGCTGAAGCGTCTCAAGCAAAAGGACGAGGAGTGGCGACGACTGCAGCGCGAGTGGAACAAGGTGTGGCGCGAGATTGAGAGCAAAAACTACTACAAGGCGCTCGACTACCAAGGCGTCATCTTCAAGACAAACGACAAGAAGAACATGAGCATCAAGCAGCTGGTGAGCGAGATTGAAGCCATCCACCACGACCAGACAGAGACGCAAAAGCCCCAGCTAAAGTACCAGTTCAAGAACAGAAGAGTGTTCAAGGACGTCACTCGCGTGCTGTACAGCTACTTTGAGCGCCAAACCACCTATGGCCATGAGGACTGTGCAGTGATGAAGGCCTTTATCGAAATGTTCTTGCCCGTCTTTTTCGACGTGCCTGATGTGCTGCCTGAAAAGGAGCCGTCGCAGGACATTATGCTGGACGACGAGGACCAAGACGTGGACGACGATGTGGACGACGACGATGTAGATGACGACGACGACGACGAGGACAATGACACGCAGCATTCATACGATTCTTCCTCGACGAAACGAGCAGCCAACTATGCGCGTCGCAGTGGCAGAAGATCGCCTCGACACAAGCCCAACGACGAAGACCACCAAAAACTGCTCAAGGACGTGCTTACCAAGAAGCTGAAATCAGCAGCAGCAGCAGCAGCAGCAACAACAGCAACAACAACAGCAGCAGCAGCAGCAGAATCCAACGTACAGCCATTACCCGCAGAGGAACAGGAGGAGGAAGAAGAAGCAGAGGTGTATTCAGAGAGGGAGCAAAAGATTTACAACTTGTTTGGCAACACCACCTTTTACTGCTTTTTCCGTCTATTCCAAATGTGCTACGACCGTCTATACCAAATGAAGCAGCTGGACAAAGCGTACAGAACCAACGGCGCAGAAGCCAAGGCCGCCACCAAAGCAGCACTGGAGCTCCGCGTGGCCAGCAAAGACTACAACGGCGTGCACATGGACTTTAAGCGGGGCTACTACCAGGCACTGCTCAAGCTGATTGACCGCTACTTTGACGACGCCTTTGACCAGACCGTGTTTGAAGAGTGCACACGCTACATCTTTGGCAACAAGGCGTACGTGTTGTTTACGATTGACAAGCTCATGCTAGCCATTATGCGCCAACTGCACCACATTGTCACTGACATGAAGGCGCAAAAGATCCTGTCCTTTTTCAAAAAGAACCACCAGCACGAAAAGAGCACGCCAGAGCTGATACAGGCGTATCGATCCGAAGTGACAGAAGCCCTGGGCCAAGACGACAAGCTGTACAACCTAGCCTTTGATACCTTGAAGCGAACACTGTACATTCAGCTGCTGCAGAAACAGGACAGGACTTTTGGCTTGAATGACATGGATGTATATACCGATTATGTAGCTCATTATACCAACTGGGATGTCGATACACCTGGTATGGATCGAAAGGCTTTGTCCAAGCGATTCCTGAGCAGGTGCGTCTTTTTTTTTATAGGGTTGTCGTTTACAGATGAACTCATTGTTTTGTTACTTAGGAATATCGTCCGTCAGTCTGATACAAACTTTACCGTGAAATCCAGCCTCGAATACAAGGTGTGTCGCAACACGTACCATTTGTTTTATGTGACAGGCGAGGATGCCTTTGTGCGATGGACTTCTCCAGTGGATGACAATAGCACTGTTGTTGGCAGAAATCTTGCGTGGAAGGCATGGCTTGATAAAGGAAAAGACACTGCTGAATTAGATGGCAAAACTCGCTCATTCTACACTTGAGTTTATTGTACATATTCATGAATAAAAATAAAAAGTCGACACATGTGTTGATGTCTACAATCCATTGTCGGATCATTGATTGGTTGGTTCCAAGTGGCATTTATTATTAGTGCCATTCAACGAGTTTCGTGTTTTCCTTTTTTTCTCTTTTTCCACATTAATAACAATGACGATCCATACAGGTGATAGACTAAAAGCGCTAAGAGACTTATTCCAATCTGAAAAGCAACCCATCGATGCCTTGTAACTATAATCCCCCTCAAGCCAGAGGAAAATAAAAACAAGGGCGACAACTCTAATTCATTCCTTAGTTTGATCCCTTCCGAAGACGCTCATCAAGTAAAGACAAAACACACACACACAAAGAGACGACATGTAGACTGACCTGTAGGATAGAGTGAATATGGTGCCGAGTGCGATCAAAGACGCCAATGGATTTCTGGTTTCAATGGCTCTGCTGGCTTTGCTATTGTTTCCAACCATGAAGCTGCCTTGTTCACGGATGGCAGATACTTTTTGCAGGCATCAGAGCAGTTGGATGAGAACTGGACCTTGATGAAGCAAGGTCTTCCCGGTGTGCCAACATGGCAAGACTATCTTGTGAGCGTAAGTAGGGTGTGTGTGGAGTAGGGAAGAGGACGTGAGATGACTGATATGCTCTCAAAACATGCAGAGATTGCCCTCGGGATCTCGTATTGGTTTGGATGCTTCCTTGACAACTGTTGCTGATGCACACGATCTCAAGGAACGTCTGCAAACTGTTCATTCTACCCTCGTGCCTGTTGAGCGCAACTTGGTAGACATTGCTTGGGGAAATCAAAGACCATCTGCTCCTCACGATAAAGTGTTTGTCCATTCTGTAGAATTTGCAGGTAAGAAAAGCCATAACGTGTGTTACAAAAGGATATTCCAACATTGTGAAAATGATAGGCGAATCGCATCAAGACAAGCTGAGCAAACTTGTCCAGCACTTGAAGGAAAAGGACCAATTCGGTGTCATTGTGTCTGCATTGGATGAAATTGCTTGGTTGTTTAACCTGAGAGGTTCCGACGTCGACTGCAACCCTGTATTTTATGCGTATGCCGTGATTACACAAACGCAAGCTACACTCTACATCAACCCTGAAAAGCTGACAGCAGCTGTACGCGATCATCTCAAGGGCATCGAACTCAAGCCTTACGACGCCATCTTTGACGATCTGAGACAGTTCAAGAGCACGTTGGCTACATCCCACCAGAAATTCTTGATTGACGGCAATACCAGTTTAGCCATCGAAGAAGCCGTGGGTGCTGACTATGTGGTAGACGAGAGATCCTTTATCAATGATGCCAAGGCCATCAAGAACGAGAGAGAACTGAAGGGCATGCGTGATTGTCATGTGCGTGATGGTGCTGCTCTGGTTCAGTACTTTGCTTGGCTCGAGAAGGAATTGGCTGCAGGAAAGCAACTGGATGAAGTGGAGGCGGGTGATCACCTTGAAAAGTTGCGTGCGTCTCAACAAGACTATGTCGGATTATCCTTCCCTACCATCTCTTCCACCGGTGCCAATGGTGCCATCATTCACTATGAGCCAGAGAGAGGAAACTGCAAGGTGATTGATCCCAACCAAATCTACCTCTGCGACTCGGGTGCTCAATACAAGGACGGCACGACAGATGTCACTCGTACATTGCACTTTGGCACACCCACAGACTATGAAAAGGCATGCTTCACTGCTGTCTTGCAAGGCCATATTGCGCTTGATATGGCTGTATTCCCTACAGGTACAACGGGTTATCTCTTGGATCCCTTTGCTAGAATGCCCCTTTGGAAGCAGGGTTTAGATTACCGTCATGGTACAGGTCATGGTGTTGGCTCTTTTCTCAATGTGCATGAGGGTCCTCATGGTATTGGTGTAAGAGCACCTTATAACAATACACCTTTAGCTGCTGGTATGACTGTAACAGATGGTAAGTCATGCTACTAGTGTGCTTTCAGAAAGATTCACTCACACCTTTTGTATGATATGATCAGAACCTGGCTACTATGAAGATGGCAAATTCGGTATCCGTATTGAAAACGTTTTGATTATTCGCAAGCAAGAGACACCCAACAATTTCGGCGATCGAGGCTATTTAGGCTTTGAACATGTTACCATGGCACCCATCGGCATGAATTTAATCAATGCCAGCTTATTGTCACCCGCAGAAAAGAAATGGGTGAACGACTACCATCAAGAGTGCCTTGAAAAGTTGACCCCTCTCATCGCATCTGATCCTGATGCTGTCGCATGGCTTGCAAAAGAAACTCGTCCTTTATTGTAAAACTTAGAGTGGTCCAAAGAATTTAACACCCATACTATCTTCATCCGTTCCTTTGAATATTTGCGCGTTTCCTCGTTTCACTAAAATATTCAATGCTTTACTCAAAATTGCCTTGTCCAATTCAAAGAATTCTAAAATGATGCTATTAGCATAGGACATGAACTGTTACTGTGCTGATGTTTACCTTGTCCTTCTGCCAACTCGCCATGAGCAATCTCGTAATATGTCACAATTTGGTTGTTTTGGCCCGTCTCATTAATCTAAGATGGAATTCTTTAGATTAGATTCATCCTGCAACATGCTGCTGCTGCTCGATATGTTACCCAATTCCAGATCAGATTAGCCCAATCTTCAGGCGTATGCCAATAAATCAAAGCTTCACTCTTTGGCCCTTTAGACCCTCCTTCCCATTCTGCTGTACCTATGCCATGTATTTCATGATTAACATCACCACTAGCACATGACACACTGTTGTATATATACCTTTTCTTGCCATTTCGTCAATGATATCTTGTAAAGTTTCAAATGATAAACGTCTATTGATTTTTTTGTTTTCGAATATTTCGTTTCCTCCAGGCGTTGTAGCTTGATGGAGATCCAATCGAAATATGTGCTTGTGTCGAGTATAAGCCAGTATCAAGTTTTCCCATTGCATTACTTGACTTTTCCAAGTCGACTCGGTAACCTGTCGTCTGTCGTTGGTTTCCCATTCTAGTTAGTGGCCTAACTTTGATGAACGCTGCCTGTATCTTACGTAAAGAAAGGTGGAAAGTCAAACATGGGTGGGTATGCCAAGCTAGAGTTGCTCATTGTTGTGTGTATATCGTTGCTTTTTTGAGGTTGAAAAAAGGGAAAAAGGGCGGTTAAATGCTACAACATCTTGCCTTTTATATGGCAGTACGTGTTTCAAAGTACGCACGATTTCCAAGTTCCCAGCTTTTCTTGACATACATTGTTAATGCAGACTATATCAAGATCTTGCTCCAAGTTACCAGTTGAAACAGTATTGGCAAGAATAAAACAGACTTATCCGAGCAAACAGTATACAAGATTTCTGGCTTGCTATATAGCTTGGCATTCCGTTTGAAAAATTCAAAACTCAAGATACATTTGCATGCGAACAGCTACTACTGTACAACAGTACAACAGAATCTTGGACGACAATTTTTCAAAAATTAAGCTAGGGAAACCTATTTGACATTGCTACTCTATGAGGACAAAAGCTACAGATTCAAGCAATACCTCAAACGATTGGCAGTTCCTGAGGCTACAAAATGAACTATACTAGAGGTAGAGCAGTTTAGGTTTTGTATAGGATGCTGTTTGAAAAACCTTCAAAATACATGGAAAAGCGGCTGATGTGGGTACCAGTTGTAGAATAGCCATCAGGAGCGGTACCGTTGGAAGCGCATTTTTATTCTGTATAAACTTTCTATAGCCCAGAAACAATGGTTACTGCAAGACTGTTAGGATGAGAGAGCACTTTGTGTATGAAGACGTTTCGAGTCTCAAGCAGTAATGTCAAATGTGTGCCAAAAAATAGACGTTTTACCGCTTTTACTCAAACGCATACAATGCAACCAGGCATAACGTTCTAGTCTCTTATATAGTCGAGCAGTTGCACTATCTGTATGTGCAAACATTATTTTATTCCAATGCGTCTATCTTCAGATATTTAAAAAAATGTCACATTTTGGCATGAGGGTTGAGGTCAAAAAATGTGGGTACAACTTGATTTCGACATTACTCTATCAAAAATAGGTGTTTCTTTGCAGTTTAAATTGCAAAATAAATGTTCGAAAGAGGTCTTTTAGATGAGGTAGAGCTAAACACAAAGCCAGGGCAAAAGTACTAATACTATGCGTGATTTAGTCACTTTTTAGACGTTTTATAGACTTTTCATCTCTCTAAAAAG
>JAXQGS010000741.1:0-14999 GCA_037040325.1 Mucor sp. M7501 | reverse complement strand
TTCCCTTGCTAGTACAAGGCAAAATTTTCCAAAAATCGATGATCAACTCGATCCCCTAAAAACTGCTGAAAAGTGATTCATACCCTAATGTCAGGCCGTAGAACACGATAGCAGATGTTTTGAGGCCGAGACCACGCTTTGTTGGCGAGATACAAGCGATCTAAACTCTTGATTTTACAGTGGTAAATACCTTCGGGGGCTGCTCACTGAACATTGTGCTTGTTAACATCTGGTTTGATGGTCTGTAGTTTATCATCTAGCGAAACAGTGCGTTATGCGGACAAGAGGGACACACAAGAAGCTTGAAGAGAGTTTGACATTGCCTCAATTTTAAATATGTTGTGCAAATGGTCAAACTATGCTTGCTCCTTTGAGGCACATATCAGCAGAGTCGAGAGATTTGCTGGTCAGAAATGATGCGACTGCAAAGGAATTTCACTTCCATAAACACTAATTTGGACAAGGGATACGCCAATGAGGAACATGCGTGGTGCTTGCGCATGGAAATATTCATCACAGTAGTGAAGCAAAGGTCGACTTTTTTTTTACCATATTGATTTAATAAGCATTAACGATTAGAAGAGTTTTGCATTTATTCAAAGTTACAATTCAACAAAGGGGGAATAGCTAATCTAATTGTATTATTAGAGTGAAAGTGACTCCATGGCACCAGTTACAGGGCAGGAAGCTCCCTTCAACAATTCATTTTGTTGATCTTTTGAGAACGGACATCCACCAGCACTCTTTTCAGTTTGCTTCTCTGCTTTGTTAAAGGGGCATTTTCCTTCACTACCTGCAAAAGACGCCTCATCCTGTTGACCAGTAACAGGACAAACAGCAGCCTTGGGAGTAGCATGGGCAGAAGAGACAGGACACACAGCAGTAGTAGACGATGTTTGGCCAGTGACAGGACATACGGCAGGGGCAGCATCTTCCTGTGTTTCCTGTGGTGCTTCATAAACAACGGCCTCATCCGAAATCGAAGGGAGTGTAAGATCTTGGAAATAAGCATCTACAGCAGCAGCAACTTGAGCTTCTTCCGAGATCCAATCATGCTTTGATCTCAACCATTCCTTGTAATCCTCGCTTTGACGCCATTTAGCATTGAGTTTTTGCTCCAGTTGCAAAATATCAAAAGGCGATTTATCTTTACACTCTTCAACTGCCTTGTAAATCACATTCAAAAGCACGGGAGGCAGCGTACTCCAGTGCTTCAAGATAGTCTTGCTCCAGGTAGTGTCATTTTCTTCTAAACGACGTTTCAGGTCTTCAAAAGAATCAGCAGCCTATAATATTTTTTGTGATGAATAAATACGAATTTTCAAGCATATTTTCATAGCGTCAAAACACTTACACCAAACACCTTTTCAATGGCATCTTCCCAGACTTGTAAGCGATTTGGGCCAGCATAAGTATGGTGGATAGCCAGAGCTAATTGCACAGCAGCATTTGTATCAGGAGCAGGACACACAGCCATCTTCTTTGCAGTTTCAAAAGCATCACTCAGTTTTGCTTCAGGTACAAACACATCAGCTAATCCCAATCTCAGAATCTCTGGGCCTCTCAGTCGAGCATATTCAGGTGCAGCTAAAGCCAAGTACAATTCAAGACCTCTAGGCAGCGTTTTTCCGTTAGCATTAGTGCGATTACGAGCCATGGAGAGCAACAGCAGTGGAGGTATAGGGGCATGCGATGGTGCCAACTTGAAGTTTAACAGCGAGTGCTCCGTAATCACACGCATGAAGCCAAGACCCAATGTTAGATAAACAGCATTTAGTGGAATTTGACCATTTGAGAATGTCACAGCCAGTTTTGGATCTTTGCGTTGGCCGATGATGTAGCGCACTAGATCATAGTATGCAGCAGCCAGGTTTTCCAATGATATCTGCCGTAAATCAGATCCTGAGACGAGTCGAGATGTCTCATTGTAAACTAGACCAGAACTGAGCACTTTTGTATCTTTGGTTTCAATGCGCTCTGCCATCTCAAATGGATTGCTGCTGTCAGCCACAGTTGCAGTAATGAAGAAGGCTGTGACACGGTCGTCGCTTTGGCCATCTTTCAGTGCCGATGTATATTCTTTTAAACGATCCACTGAATACACATTTTGACTCTTGGGTGATGACAGGGTCAGTGTTTCTGCTCCTGTGCCCTTTGTCTTGTCAACAACGACAAAGGATGAGCCATTCACTTGGTCCACAGGTCCAGCTGTTGAATAAAGCCACCTGTCAGCACTGAATGCCTTCCTACCCCCCAGTGATTGCATTGCTTACCTTTGGACTTGTTTTGCCACAAGTTGGCGAATGGACACACAGGTGCATCAGCTTCATCCTTCTTAGCCTTCCAATTAAAGAAAGCGACCAAATCAAAGCTCTTGATACGACTATAAAACACTGTCAGGCTACAACTACAAGCATCTCCTGCTATGACACACTTACGCATTGTAGTAGAATGCCTTGGCCTTCAAAAACTCCAACTCTAATTTCTCCTTGTCCCATAATCCAGTCTTTGATTGCTGCTCCAGCCAGCCATGAATGATGTTGGGCAATCCCTTTGTATAGTCCATGTCGTTGTCGTAATCGTAGTCTTGCACCTGATTGAACAAATCCTCTTGCTGCTCATCCACTTTTCTGTCCAATTTCTCGGCCTCATATCTCATGTACTCCTCTAAATCAAACTTTTGCTGGAATCTAGTCGCTGCGTCAGTATACTTGATGTCCACTGCCTCCATGCCGCATCTATCTTACCTCGTAAAATAGAAATGCTTGGCTTGCAAAAGCCGAGCATCTTGCAATAAATCGGCCTCATCATCTTGTTGCTTTGCAGGTGCAGGAAACTGACTCAAAATGCTTTCAAGGCCTTCTTGGAACACCTTGTCTGTCTCCCATGGATATCTCTTGAAAGCTTCATAGACTTTGGATTGTTCAGCAGTGGTAGTCATTTTATAGGTAATGTAGGTAATGGATAAAGAGAAGAATCCACAAGCTGAATGGATGGGGGGTCTCACATATTTATACCGTTTTCATGGAATTATTATACCCATCACGCACAATACACCATCTCCGCTAAACTCGATTGTTTAGTAAGCATCAAAACGACCAATTGAAACACAAGCATTTTTATTCAAACAATATCTGTAATCAATTTGCTGCACACATCAAGAAAGGGGTAGACGCTTTGGACATGCTCTACATTGTGATCGTCACTGATTCGCCATCTTGCTAGGTAAGGTGAAGGGTCTTCGTCGTCTTCTTGGTTATTATTGACAATGTCCATCTTTTGCCCCAACTGACCCTCCAATATCTTGAATGGATATGCTGTATCATTGGAGACAGATGATGATGATGGTGGTGGTGGTTGTGCATCGCCTGTTCTTTGTGTGCCAGCGTTTTTGAAATCGACCAAATAGCTGTTGTTATCCAGTTTGTATAACTGAAGATCAAATTTCACAACCAAACCCAAGTTTTCGTACTTGTAGCGGCATCTTAGATGATAGGGATCCAAAGTTCGCCATTCCTATATCACATCATGTCAGTTCTCAATTCAATAAATCCCCTTACAAAAGATTACCATGCCAACGTTTTGTAATGATCGGTAAATTTCCAGCATCACTTCCCAAGCAGGACATTTACTACGGATACCGAAATGCCATCTTGATCTTGACTTGTGAGGTTTCTTTGTTTGTGATGGCGCATTGATGGGTAACTGACGTGGCTGCGATACTCGGTTGGTTGTCGTGGATGCTGTGTTGACGGAAGCTGCTGGCTGCATCGCTCCTGGTGGTGGCGTGCCGTTGATGGGTGCAATGGGCAAGGCACCACCTCGAGTGGAGGCACTGGAATGTGATCTCTCTCTCGATGCTAATTCATCCAACATTTAGCTGTTTATAGAAACAAAATCAGACATGTAATTTACCTTGGTTGTAAGCTTCTGATTTGGGTAAACTGGAACTCAAGACAGAAATAGAGGACTCGGCATCCAAATGGCCGTCTTCTTCCTTTGACTTCTTGTATCTATCTTCCAAAGAGGTATTCCAAGGTGGAGGTGAAGTAGCGAAAAAACTTTGAATGTGGTTATTCTCGGCTGCAATGTCCCCAGATTAGTCGCACGATCACTCTCCCTACATCAGGCCAACTTACAGTCTTGGAGCAGTCGCTTGTGATCTACCACTAATTGATACGCCACCTTGAATTGATTGTTGTCGGGTTCACTGAGAGCCTTTTGAATGACTTGGGTTGAATAGCCCATCTTTTTCGATAATTCAAACACCAAATCGTCATCAATCAACAAATTGCCGCTCTCTTCTGTGTTGGGCAAGGGACGGAGGTAGGCAGGCAAGTTTTTGTTAAACCAAGGGTTCTTTCTACAGATCCAGAACGCTGAATACCACCGTCGTTTCACTACATTGAACCATGTCGAAACTTACCGAATTTCCTGGATTGTGATACGTTTTAACGGATCCACGACAAGCATGGATGTCAACAGGGCCTTTGTTTCAGAACTGAGATAGGAGGGCATGGTGTAAATGCCACCATTAATCTTCTTGAACAAAGTGGGTATGTATTCATCGTCAAAAGGCAATCTACCGCATAACATGACGTATAGGATAACACCGCAACTCCAAACATCGACTTCAGGTCCTGCGTACAATCTATAGTCAAGCTGTGTGTCAGTCATCTGCTGAGCGAACGCCGAGTGTAATGTGCTTGATTGCTTACTTTCCAGAAATGACTTCAGGCTAACTCAAGGTTAGTGCTATGCGAGTGACATGTATGAATTGACTTACAGCAGCATAATTTGGACTACCACAACTGGTCTTGAGGAAATCGCCATCTGTCATAATATTTGATAAGCCAAAATCAGCAATTTTCACATTGTTGTTTGCATCTAATAATAAACTAATAGCAAACATTACAAATCACTTTCATATGCTAAAACACATCAATTCCCATTTTACTTTTCTGGTTTCAAATCTCTGTCAAAGCACATGTTAGCCGCTGTGATTTCGCCCCCTCACTCCACCACCAACGTCTTACCTGTGAACGATTTTGTGTCGATGGCAGTATTCCACTGCACAGATAATCTGCTGGAAAAATCGTCGAGCATCTTCTTCGGCCATCTAGCGCAAGTGGGTTAATTAATCTCGCTGTACTGAGGGGGGCTGCTAAAGGCTGGTACTTTACTCTTCCTTTCTCGACAATGTAGTTGAACAGCTCTCGGCCAGCGTATTCAATGACCATGATGATATCCGTCGGCGTGGTAATCACTTCGTAGCTGCAACACATCATGAGTACTCGTCGTCCGTATGCCAAACCATCAAGACGCACTCACAGTTTGATGATATGTGGGTGACGAAGCAGCTTGAGGTATTGAATTTCACGCTTTACTCGACCTCCCATATCCATGCTGGCAATCTTCTTTCTGTTGATGATCTTGAGTGCTACTTTCTGTCCTGTAATAGCGTGAACTGCCACTATATAGCACACAGTGTTAGTACGTATAGGTGCTTGCAACTCCAACTGCATTTACATTTGACTTTGCCAAAAGAACCTGTACCGATGGTACTGATGATGTTGTATTGTCCAATTCGGATTCGGTTGCTGTTGTTGTTGTTGTTGTTACTATTACTCATGGTATTATGATTAAATTAATAAAAAAAAATGGGAAAGAGAGAGAAAAGGGAAAAAGAAATAATAAATGTGTGTTTTACATTTATTCACAAAATCACACCACCAGCAGCAGCACACAGATATGCTTACTGAACTCTACTGCTCCCCCCACCAACCACCACTGGCATATCAAATTAAGAGCACCCGGACGTCACCACGTCCACTAAATTGCCTTAAAGTATATGCACACCTAATGTCGATCCTATATCTCCTTCACAGTGTCGCTTTACTCGTGTGTGTGTGTGTCAGCAATGAAATGGCGTAAAATAATAAAAAGGGAGATTTCATACAATGTTTACAATGGGTTTCATGTAGTTAGAAAATGGTATATAGCAAAGGTAAATGTCTGATCACTTCAAGATATAAACTCCCAGATTTGATTTGAGAGATAGTCTGCGTCGTACTGATCCAAGCTCATTACACGGAGGTCCTGTCGATTCGCAGAAGCTACATATACTTGAGTGAGTGATCCATGCCCTTCACGATAGCCAGATACAATAAGACTTACTGAGCACAACTCCCACAGGCTTGCCATTGCGGATATCGGCTTTTACGCCTAAACCAGTATACAGACCTAGCCGAAGCCTACACAGACACATTAGAGTTAAATCACCCAAATCACTAGGAATCATGCAGCTAATACATACTCATCCGTGGTGATGCTTGCTTTGGATGGATCGTTGGACTCTAGTTCTCGAAGCTCTGCTTCCATCGCATCGATCTCTGCCTGCATCTTTGCCATTTTGGCCTGCTCTATCTGCTCTACTGCGTCTTGCTCTTGAAGCGCTTGTTCTCTCGATGCGTTTTCTTGAAGAGCGGCTTCGTACTCGCGACGCATCTCGGCTTCTTCAATCGCAATAGCATCGGCTTCCTTTTGTAGTTCTAAGCGCCTTATAAGTGTCCTGGTCTGTCTGCACCTTTGATAACACACTCTCAATTACCTTCAATTTCTTTCTGTGCAGCTTCTAGGATCTTTTGCTGCTCTGCTTCTTTCTCTGCCTGTAAGCGTCGAACTTGCTGTAGCATGTCTACTGGATTTCTCAATAGAGATTCGTCAATGGCTTTCAGGTGTAATTCATCAGCTTGCATTTTTGGTATTAAAGAGTAGAAGCTGCCGTGCACAATAAGGTGACAAGCTTCAGCCCTTTAGGAATGTCTCGCAACAAGCCACAAGAAATGGCCATCCAAAATCCATTTCAGCCAAAATGGAGGAAAAAAAAAAGGTTTTAGTATTTTACTCTCTTTGATCATACAACCATGTCTTCTGAACAAGAGCAAGTTCAAGTTCGCTTCACCACTCAACAGCCAGAGTACGCAGTCAATGATGCTGCCATCTTGCTGCCTTCCAACATCAAGAAGGAGGGCCTCTCTGAGATTGTCAACAGCTTGTTGGACAATGGTAAATTTTTTTAAAGCATACCTACATGGTTCAAGATACTCATGCTCTTGCAGATAAACCCATTCCCTTTGACTTTTTGATCGACGGTCAATTGTTGAGAACCAGCATTGTTGAATACTTGAATGCTGCCCAGCTCTCTACTGTATGTGTGTTTGATTCAATGTAAACGCTATCAAAATCTGACCTGTCAAATGTAGGAAAATCTCGTCACTATTGAATACGTTGAATCGATGCTTCCTCCCATTCCTCTCACTGCTTACCAGCACGACGATTGGATCAGTTCAGTCAAAGGCCTCAATGGATTGTTCGCGACAGGTTCTTACGACAACATGGTCAGATTATGGAACACCACTGGCGAATGTATCAGCACCTTGATCGGCCACAGCGACGCTGTCAAGAGTGTTGCATTTGGACAAAACAACACACTCTTTTCCGGCTCTCTTGATCACACTGTCTTGGGTTGGGAATACACCGAAGGAGAGGATTCACATCGCATCATGTACGAGTGCAAAGGACACAAGGGACCCGTTGAATCAGTCGCAGTGGACTATACCGGCAAACATGTCGCTAGTGCTTCTGCCGACGGTTTGATCAAAATCTGGTCTACTCAAGAACCCACTGAAGATGAGCCAGCTGAAGAAGTTTCACACAAAAAGAGAAAGAAGAGTAGCGAAAAGTCAGACAGAAAGATCAAGACCAAAGCTGTGTCTTTGGAAGGACACGTGGGTGGTGTCAATGCTGTCGATTTTGATGGAGCAGACGCTAATATTGTATATACCGGTGGTTGGGATCACTCTATCCGTTCTTGGGATGTTGAGCAACAAGTGAACTTGACTACAAAGAACTGTGAAAAGGTTGTTCTTGACGTCGATTACTCTAAACACTCTAAACTACTCGCCACTGGCCATTCTGATAACACAGTTAGATTATGGGATCCCAGATCAGAAGGTAAGACGGCATGTTGAATGAAGTGTTGATTCATACAACTAAAAATGCTCTTGTTTAGATGGCACAAATGTAAAGATGAGTCTTCGCGGACACACTGCTTGGGTATCATCCGTTTCTTGGTCAAGAACATCTGAATACGCATTATGTACAGGTTCATATGACTCCACAGTCCATGTTTGGGATATTCGTAGTAGAGAGCCTTTGTATACTGTTGATAACCAAGGAGAGGACAAGACAAAGGACAAGGTATTGAGTGTCTTTTGGGACGACAATAAGATACTTAGTGGTGGTGAAGACAAGAAATTGAGAATATATCAAGCAAAGGTTTAGATTTGTATGTAGCATATAGTTTAGAAATAAAGTTTATTCTTTGGAGGGGTTTTCATATTGGAATCAGTGCATGGACAGTAGTGCTTGACACATTTTTGCCATAATTTGGTATCGTCTGTTACATCAGTACAAAAGCCAAAGACAGTGTCTAGTATAATGTACAAGGTTAGGTTGATGGTCTTTTATAACTGCAGCATGGCTATTTACCTGTATAGGATCGACATTTGCCTGTATCATTGATTGTTCCATCGCTGCGATTAAAGCACATGCACATGGTGGAATCTGTATTCTGTCTTGTTGGAGCCGTCATTATACATTTGCAGCCAATGCCATCTACGTCAATGCCATTATTCGACAGTCGATCGAGAATATTGTATCTTCTAGGTGAGATAGAAGATGCCATGACTGTAGAGATAAATGTTGTCAATGCAATTGCAGTGTTTAATAACATGTTGCTTAAATTATGAAAGAAAGAAAGCAAACAAATAGTTTTAGCTCGAGCAATTTATACTGTACACGAGAAGCTTTCTCCTTTTGTATATAAATTGATTTTATTATTCACTTTCATCATCGTATTGAGAATCCCAAATCCATGAGTTATTTTCTAAACTAAAACCATGCTTAGCAGCTTTTCTGTAGAATTTAGCAGCTTGTTGATCGTCTTTTGTAACACCATGTCCATATCGAAAGCAAAACCCCAAATCATTCATGGCATTAGGATTACCCATATTAGAAGCTAATTGAAAATACCAAGTTGCCATGACAACACTTTTTGGTACCTGAAAAAAAGAATGAATTAATTCAACATCTTCTCCCTGTAAATGAAAAAAAGCAATAAATACACAAACCTCCCAACCATGCCAAAAGAATTCCCCCAATTCATATATAGAACAAGCTAATGATTCCATCTTTGCAGCGTCTACTAGCCGAGATAGAGCCGTTTGTAGTTCAGTTGGAGTAAATTCATTAGTTGTCTTTTGAAGGTATCTCAATGCAATTGCAGGACTCTTTCTACATCCCTAAATGTGTATATAGTAGCGTAAGCATCTATTTATATCATTACTGCACTGTTTACCACATTTTACCCAGCCATGTCTCAGCGCTAACCCGTAAAAGAAGATGGCCATCATTTCGTTTTCTTCTGTCGCTAACCGCCAATAATGAGTTGCATTCTCTAACTCTCCTTTTTCATAAAATTGTATTCCAAGCTGCAAATGACTATTTTGGTGCACATTGGTGTTGCCACCACCCAACATAAATAGCTTAATATTATTGTTATTGATGGTATTGTATGCAGAAGAAATAGAAACTGCCGCTGTATGTAATATATCGCTTTCTGGCGCATGATTGAAATAGTCTTGGAGTACACTTTCCGCTATTAAACTGCTGCTGCTGGCTGTTGTTGTAGCTGCTGTTTCCGTTTCTACGTTACTAAGATGTTTGTTGAATGATGCGAGCTGACCAAACATGGATCGACTCTTTTTAAGAGCGCCATTACTGTTTCCAAATGTCTGCAATTGCAAAAATGAAGTAGATTTCGAAATGTGCTTGGTGGCAGGCCGCCTTTTTCTTTCTTGTTGTTGCGATGGTTGCTCGTGATTAGGATCAATGGCAGATTTCAAAAGAACGAGAGAGAACCGCTTTCTTTTTGTTGTCTGTGATACCATTACCGTTTGATCCGGTTTGCTTTTGCGATGATGTTGCTGACTATTCGAGCTATTAAACAGTTTCTTGATTCTCTCCATCGTGAAATAAAGATAAGAAAAGAGAGTTGTGTGTCTTCAAAAAGCAATCAGAAGAGACTCCTACTTTATTTATTGCTTTCACCACAAATAGAGAGAAAAAAAAGGGGATGCGATGATTGTACATACATGGTAGATGCTTCCATCATCACGTGTAGCACAAACTTTGGTGACAACGTGAGCTGAATGGACTCTCGAGTAGATGTGCTGCCATCTACCAAGTAAATGGGTCCCATTTCCACTAGAAAGACACAAAAAAACTATACCACAAAGCACCTCCAAGACATCACATCTACAAGCACAACATGATGGCATTCTTTACAGACCAAGCGTTTGTTTTTATGCTATACTTTATGCGTGGCACAAGATCAGTTACGATCAAGATTTTATCAAATTTTCAGTGTCGATATTATAAGCAAAATCCATGATGAGTATCTTTTGATCTTGACTTGTACTAATATTAAACAATTAAAACCATGAAAATTAAACTTTGTGTGCAATTTGCTCTTTTCTCACCTAATAATTTTGGTTTCGTCAAACATGACATCAAACACCCAACTGGTATGACATCGAGCAAATGTATGTAAACATTCTCCTGTGTGAATATCCCACACACGAATACTCTGATCATAGCTTCCACTGACAATCTTGTCCTTGTCAAAGTGAAGTGATCTCACCAGCCCAGTGTGTCCTTCGCATGTCAGCACGCATTCTCCAGTGTCTGTGTGCCATCATGTCAATAACACGCATTTAGGAGTTGTATGTCTTTGCTCTGAATTTACCTGCATTCCATACTTTGATCTTATTATCATTACTTCCGCTGACAACCCGTTTCCCGTCAAATCGTATGCAAGCCAATCCATGAGCATGACCTACGAAATCACGCAGACACTGCCCAGTCTCCACATCCCATAGCTTGATGACAGTGTCCCCTGAGGCCGAAACCAGCCGGTTATTTTTAAATTGGATTGCATTGACTGGACCACGATGACCAATGAGTGTTTGCAGCAATCGACCTGAAGACCGACTCCATATCCGAATGGTAGAATCTTTTGAACAGCTAGCAATGGTATGCTCGTCAAAGCAGACATCCAGCACGCCTGAACTATGTCCCCTCAAACAATGGATCGGTTGATAGGTCTTCATGGACCACACCAGCAATGTGTGATCAGAAGACCCGGATACTAAAATAGCATCATCGTATTGCAAACAGAGCACAGAGGCTTGGTGTCCTTTCAGTGTTTTGTAGCAATGTTGGCTAGCAATGTTCCAAAATTTGATGGTGCGGTCTCTGCTGCCAGTGATAATCTTGTTGGTGTCAAACTGCACACAGTAGATGCTGTCTGAATGGCCCATGATGGTTTGCATTTGCTGGTGGCCATGTTTCCATCTACCGAGTAACTGTGTCTTTCTTTCGTATAGATGCTTGTAATCGACGACAGTGTTGGAGGGCGAGGGATACACAATGCCATGATGCTGCTGATACAGTTGATACCATAGATGGTTGTCTTTACACAGCAGGTACCACCGCTTTGACACAAGTGCTGATTCAAATACAGTTCGTTCATCGCAATGGGATAGAATCAAATAAGCTAATTCCACAGGCAATTCATGTAAAAAATCTGGGTTTTGTGGTGGTGGAGGATTAATGGACATATTTTTCATGCAGAAATTCCTTGTCCTACCTATTTTCTTTATTTGATCTGTGGTAGACGATGTTGCTGATAAGTAAGTAGACGTGGTGATCAGTGAAGGGCAAGAAGTGTTGTTGCTTTTCTGCTGGTGAAATCCTTCGTCGATTCTAGAATCTTGCTGTGTGTACGATTGACGCTGATGGCTGCTGTTCTTTTTGAAATACTTTAACAGTTTGTATTTGAGTGTGGCATGTTCTGATTCTAATGAAAATTTCATAATTTTTTGTATATATACAGAAGAGAAGAGAGAGAGAGAGAGACCAATAATGATAATTTCAGCAGGGAAAAAAACAATATGTACAGAGAGATGGATTTAAGGGGGGGGGGGAGGGGAGGGAAGGGGGGAAAGGGAAAGTAAAAGGGAAAAATGTCGAGTGAGGTGTATTTCATTGTATACTTGTACAATTTACTGTCCTCATACCTGATATACAGTGGTGTATATTTACCACAGCAGGGAGCCTAAAGAGAAAACGATCCCCTTGGTTGGAAATGCGTTCTCCTTACGCAATGAATATAATCAATTTACGAATATACTTGGACTAGAAAGTTTATTTATAAGATATGAGAAAAAAAGAGGTAATTAATGTATTTGAAATAAAGGTGTAGATGTGAAAAGGACGATTTAAATGTGATGGCGAAAAAATACTATATATTCTTTGAGGCAAGGGTTAAGATGATATTATGGTACAGGTAGGTTCAATCTTTTGGTTTTCATTTGCAAAGATGAAAAAAAGGGGGGAAGCTCAGAGTAAGAGAGGGAGAGGCAAACAGCTAATATTTGTTTTTATATGAGATTAGAAAGTGCATGTAGTGGTGGTTTGTTGGGTTTAGTCAGAATCAGAGCTGGAAGAATCAGAGGAACTACCGCCATCATCATCGCCAGAATCACTCTCGCTGGAAGATGAACCTAACCGCAATATATCAGCACACTGATATCTCATCCATAGCCAAGATAACAATACTTACGGTAATTAGGGTCTGCTTGATTAAACTTTTCCAATGTCCTCTCGAGTTCTTGGATGCGTCTTTCCTTGGCAGAGTAATTTGACTTGCGCTTCTTGGTTCTGATTGTAGATTTTGGTAAGACGAAGTCCCTCAATTTGCGTAAAGTGTCCTTGTTCAGAGCATCGATATCAAGCACAATCTCTCCTTGGTCATCCTGTATGTCAAGAATGTTGAGTCAATCAATGATAAAACAAACTAATTTCACTCTACTTACATCGCCAAGATGAGGCATGGAGGTCTGGATGATTTCAACAACTGTATTCAAGGCATCGCCTGTCAACTCGTTGATTTGCTCACTCAATTTCTTCTTGTCCTCAAAGGTAAACACTTCATACTCATCACCGGAATCAGCATGTCTGGCAGCAGCAGCAGCTTCTTCAGCTCTTCTCTTCTTTGTAGGGTTCTTGTTGGGTCCACGGCCACGACGCTTTGGTGCAGTTGTTGTTTTGCTGGATGAAGGGCTCTTCTTTGATGATTTGATGGATTTGATTTGCTCTGCAATGTTCTTGATAGTGCGCTCCAGCTCGGCAATTTTGTCATCACTATTATCCACTTCATCCTCGTCATCCTCGCCAGCAGCATTATTCACATCAACAGAGTGTCTCTTGTGCGATCCAGATGGTTGCGACTGTGAGGGTCTCTTTTGAGCCACCTTTCGACGCTCTGCTGGCTTTTGTGCCCATTTGTCTCTGAATACCTTTTCAAGATCTTTGGCCATGGTGTAGATGGGCAACGTGGGTGGATTGTAGAGATAGCAGTTATTGAACATGAGTGTCATGTCGCTTTCAAATCCTTCTGGATCGTCGTATTCGTCGTTCATTAACTTCTTCTCGATAGTTGATAAATCCATGGGATGTTTAACAATGGTGGCGTAGTCTGGTAAATTCATTGCAACAGGATCGACAGGTTCAAGAAATGGATCAGCAAGCTGTCGATACTTGACCTTCTTCAGCTCCTTCAGTGTTTGAAGACAGTATTTCATGGGTGAATTGTTGCTAAGCTTTCTCTGTGTTGTGAATGTTTCCGGATAGTCTTTGGATGGGCAATGAATTTCTCGCTTGGGTCTGGTTGATTCTTCAAATACTTTGCTAGCGAGAGATGGAGGTGGAGGTGAGTTGTGTTGGCTAAGAGGAGGCGATGGCTCTTTCTTGACAGGCGATGCAGATTTAGGTGTGGATGATTTGGGCGTGCTAGGTGCGCTTGAGGGTGGCATTTGTCGTAAGCCCTTCTCAAAGGCAGACTCTACATTTTGACACAGAACGGATATCATAGCCTCAGGACCGTTGTATTTGAAGCAGTTGTGGAAGATCAGTCTCACATCAGAGATGAAATCATCGACGGTTGTATACTCTGAGTTGGCCAGCTTTTTCTCTACCAACTGAAGATCCATGGGCTGCGTAATGATTGTTGGATAATCTGGTACATTGAGCTGTATGTAGTCTACTGGCTTCAAGAAGGGCGTGGCATCTCTGTGTCTCTTTAGATTCCGGATGATGGCTGTGCAGTATTTCTGCTGTTCTGTCGTCATAGTGTGTTGATGAGTAGGTGGTGAAGGCAAAGTATTCTGTTGTTGTTTACTATAGATCATGATTGAAAAAAAAAATTAAAAAGGAAAAGAAGAGAGAAAAGATTAGGTTAGCAAAATGGAAATCCTTGTGCTACTCTCTCCCTCTCTATTTAGTAAGAACGCGTGTCGGTAACTCAGGAAGAACACATCCAACCCAATTGCAAGAAAAAAAGAGGCAAGATTATATTGCTACGCGCCTTTTCTCATGGGCTCTGGAGCCATCTTCCTTTTTTTTTTCCAAACCAATCCCACCCCCTTTTTTTACACTGATCCTTTTCCACGCGAAATGTATAAAAAAATTACCTTGAGTAAACGTCAGTCTTGGCAGAGAGCATTTTGGGCTGTGATGATGTATTTATATGATGGAGAGCTGCAAAATAGCATTTCAAATGTTAGTTCAAATGAGTGCCTTGGGTTTTTGATGGTCCATGAAGGTTTAACAAAAAAAAATGGAAAAAAAAGTACCGTCAGTTTTTTCGGAAAATAGTTCTAGCAGATGGAGTTCAAGACACGTATTGATCCAAGAAGAGATTAGAAAAAAAAAAAAAAAAAAAAAAAAAGAAGAATGAAATGAAAATGTGGAAAAAAAAATGATAGCGCGTTTATAAGCCACGTTTCGGTGACTATCTCATAGCAAATCGCACA
>JAXQGS010000740.1:0-14920 GCA_037040325.1 Mucor sp. M7501 | reverse complement strand
GTTTTTTGAGTAGAAGCATTGCAAAATCAATACAAAATGAATAAAAAAAAAACGGGGGAATATTAGCTGACATTAAACTGAGGTCAAAAGTGGTCACCAATGATAATACAGCCGACCGCGCTGTAAACAAAGCGGGTGCTAAAAAATGATATGGTGGCTCATGTAAGCTTGCAGACACAAATTATGAATGCTTCCAATTTCTTGACCTTAATAAAAACGATTTTTGATAGCAACCATTCCTTAAAGCATATATGAGTTTGGTAGAGAATTCAAAGGAGAATCGAATGATACCAATTTCAAGTGTTTTGGTAGTAAATATTGCTTTTGGGTCATAATAGCAGGTCTATACAGAGTAAAAATGCATTTCAAACGGTAGTGAAATCAATTCATCATTGCAATGCTTCTGATACACATTTTATATTCAGCACATGAATTCAACAAAGAGTATTTCATTATTGGCTTGTCTATTTTTCATGACACTCAGTAATATGGATGATCTTACTGCTGGATGACAGAGCCCTGGATCAAGGCTAGCTATTTGAATTTATTCAATGCTTCATAGGTTGATTGGGAGACAGCTCCTCAAGCCATTTTCTAGTTCTTTCTTTAGATTCTCTCAATGCCTTTCTAGCTTTTGCAATTCTTTCATCAATAAAATATTTGTCTTCCTGCAATGTGTATCTTTGTTTGTTGACTTTTGCATGATTCTGATTCGGACGAGAAGGTACGGCGGTTGCTGGCACTGGTTCTGGTTCTGGTGTGTTGTCTTTATGCTGGTCAGTTGCAACGACTTTATGAGTCTGTAGAGACGGATTCTTGTAATACACATGCTGTTTTGATTGTGTCGTGTTAGTGGAAGATGCTCGAAATGGTTCATCTCTGTTCTCTTTTTTCTGCGAGGCGTTTTGTGAAGAGTGATGATGGTATCTTTCTTGGCTTGAATTAGAAAGAGTGTTCAAGTTGCTATGGGAGGCATCTGCATTTTCCTTGTTTTGCTGTTGCTGTGAGAGTTTGATAGTGTGTGGCTTTCCACCTTTTTCGAGCAAATTGTCAAAGTAGCTTGCAGTTGATTCATCTCTGTTCTTTTGCTTTTCCAGAGGGACGGTAGACGAAGCATGGTGGTTTTTGTATTTCTCTTTGCGAGAGTTCAGCAGGGTATTAAAGAAATCGTTGGTGGATACATTCGGCTTTGTTGTGCTATGCAGTGGTGCTTTGGGTGTGTTTCTCTTGGCTTTCAGCAAATCCTCAAAGAAATCAGAGGTAGATGTGTCATGATCAACTTGAGTTGCTTCTGCTTCTTTCATGGGCACATCATCTTGTGCTTGTGGTTGCGGTTGTGGTGATGTTGACGGGGGCTGGGACGACAATTGGGGTCGAGGTTGCATTTGTGATTGAGATACAATCGAAGGCGGACGAGGAGCTTGTGATTGAGGAGAAGGTAAAGGTGTTGTAGAGGGCGTATTAGCCTTTTGCTGTGATGAACCATTGTTTTGGGATTGCAATTCATGGTACAGAGACCTTCGATGTGTTGTAGATAGACGTGAAGCTTTTGATTGAGGTAAAGATGGAGATAAAAGTTCAGACGACAGCGCTGGGGCAGAAGACACTGTCTTTTCGTCTTGCTGTGGTAGAGCTGTCTTTTGCATTTGTAGTTCATTGTATAGAGATCTTCGATTGGCTGCAGGCGGACGTTGCTGAGGAGTAGGCTGCGATGCCCTGATGCTAGCTGGAGGACCGACTTGAGTTGGGTGTTGTGCCGTTGGATTCAGGGCTGTATTAGTATTAGCTACGGTTGCTGAGCGAGATCTTGGTGCTTCATGCTTATATAATAGTGACGATGATAATGACGAGAATTGTGCATTGATAATTTTCTGAATCTTGGATGGCTGTGATGATGATTCCTCAGTGCTATTGCTTCTCTTAAATGGCGCATTGCTATTTGATGCGAGCTCCTTTTCAATGCGTGCGATTCTGGCAGCAACGGGCTCTGCGGGTGTATCCTGATCCAGTTGGTATTGCTCATCTTCATGTGTTACTGTTGCCTCTGCCGCCTGTGACGAATGTTTCTGTGGAAGAGTAGCATGCGGTTTTGGTGTGTGTCTGGCCTTTTCAACCGAAGGATGTGGGTGCATCTTTTTAGATGCTGATATGGTGCTGTGTGTAGACAACCTATCAAATACGTTGGTTGTAGGTTTCTCAGGCACTGGTGCTCTAGCAGGCTGGTTGTGTGATTCGACAGGTTTATTCAGGGGATGTTTGACTCGCAGTGCTCTTCGCTTCTTCTTCTTCTTGTGTAGCCAGGGGAAGGATGGACCCGAGACGTTTGCTGGACCTGTGGAGAACAGAAAAGCTCATAAGATATGGGTCAAGCCAACAAGTAATCCATGCCAACTTACAAAACCAACTTTCATCTGGCCTTTTCTGAGGTATTGAATTGGTGAAATCCCAAAATTGGGGCATCTGGAAGTCGTATTTAGAGTCGTCTTTTTGTTGAGAGCTCGCCATTAGTTTGCTGTGATAAGCGAAAGAGTGATGGGCAAGAGGAAAAGGAGGAGAAAAAGGAATCAAATGTTTAAACTTCACGACTAATCGCGCGCAAGAGCATATACAGCAGATCTGGTGACATTTGAAGCTCCATCATGTGGATTCGAGTAGGCTCACTCGAGGTCAATAAGGGAGATTTTGTTTAATGATGGACCATCTCTTTGCCATGTCCATGTCGCAGAAAGCCTTGCCTTTTGCATCGAGCCATCTCCATTGATCTGTCCTATTTGACTAGCACATGGATTTACCTTGCAATGCCTCTGTTTGATAGCTTCCATGTTGCCAATGTGACTCCTTTACCTCTTGCAAAAGCTGCAAAACCTCAAAAAATATTTCTCTTCTTTTGCATTACTACACAACTCAATATGGATCCAGAGACACCATCAATCGACATTCCCAAGAAAGCAGTGCGTGCACTAAAAGTGCGTCTTCAGGTCGTCAAGAAGCATTTAGAACCAATTTTATCAAAGCCCATCAACGACGTCTTTAGTAAACTGCCTGTGGATCAGCGCTATGAATTAGAAGTGCTGCTGTCATATAGTTTGAACAGTTTATATTACAGTAAGCAGCATAGAGTTGATGATGGCATACAGGTGAATTGACTGTAGTATCTAGTTTATTTGAGAACACAAGGATCAGATCCCCAAAAACATGAGGTCGTCAATGAATTGGTAAGCATGGATAGGGTACATTTGACAGTGGAATAAGCAAACTCACCCAGACGCCTTGCAGCTTCGTGTACAGCAATATATCCAAAAATTGAAAAAGGCACAAGGAAAAGAAGCAAAGCGTAAGTAGAGGGGACAGTTGGACTAGTAGACGGCATTGTGTATTCATCTCTGTTACAGCAACAATGCGAGTGGATAAAGATGCTGCTGCTCGATTCATCAAGAGTGCCATCAACGAAGGTGCAGGCGAGAAAGACAAGGCAGCTGCTGACAAAAAGAGAAAATTGGAGGAAACCGTATCCATTTCATCAGACGAAGAGGACGATCAGCCAGCCAAGAAAGATGCATTTAGCAATCACTCTAGTAAGTTGTTTTATTCTCGATCCAAAATCAACATGCCATGAATTGACATGGGCGATAGAATCAGCAGAGCCATCGAAAAAGAAAAAGAAGAGCAAGAACCGAAAAGCATAGGTGCAAAAAAGGGTTATCTATTAATTGAGTTGCGAATAAACGGAAGAGGAGCTCTATGATGTGTGTATATACAGTCTAAAGTTGTTGTTGTTGTTGTTGTTCGGATTTGCGGTTGGCAAAAAAGTGCTTTCCCATTTCATAACTGGAAATCATGATGGCACATGCGGGTGCCACTTTAACGACTCGGGGAACAACGCCTCTAAAGAATCCAGCTGTGCCATCTCGTTGCAGGATGTTTCTCAGTATGCGTCCCAGTCTCGCTTCCTCTGCATCAGAGCTGACTTGTCGCTGTGTTTTGACTACATCAAAGGGTGTGGTGATGATTGCTGCAAACATGCCTGATGAAGCGCCTGCAATGAACGATGTCTGGAAATGCGATAATCCATGATGTGTCTGTAGTCTATGCTTGATCTTTTCGTAGCCCATCCAATAAATGCCGGAAAATGGCACATCTCTCAGCATGGTTGGTAAAAGCCCTCTCCATAATGCTTGGGGTCCTTCCTTTTGCACCATCCTTGACACACCTCTCCAAACATCTACAACAAAACATTAACGTCACCTTTCTTTTATCCATCTCACGCTGTAATCGCATTACCTGGAAATCCATTCACACCTTCTACCGATTGCATGCGAGTTCTGAATAACTCTAATGGTGAAACAACCAAAGCTGCCATGGCTACATTGCAGTGTAAGTTTAGCCCTTGTCATCCAGCCCTGCGTCCCATCAATCACTTACTTCTCGCTAATCCACCTGCCCATAAAGGTGAGTAGTTGTCTAATGCTGTGTTGGCAAACTGCGATGTCCGTGTGTGATCTCTGATGTAGTCGTAGCCCACAAAGTAAATAGCTGTTGAGGGCAATGCCATGACCAATCCAGGTGTTAATCCTCTCCATAGAGCAAAAATGCCCTCGCTTTTGAATATTTTTGACAGTGCATCCTAGTTTTGTGTATCGTATGAGCGTTCTGTTGAATTATGAGTCATCCGTAACATGCTGTACTAACTATTGTTCCTGTGTACTGTTTGCTTCCGCCCTTGGAAGCCTCTTGAAGTCGAGTCTTGACGACATCCAATGGGTTCACTGCAATCATCGTTAGAAGCTGCTGTCATGGATTCAATCGTCTCTATACTTACTGAATGACATTGTTATGACGGCACCCGTACAAGCCGAAACAATCTTTTCAAAGGAAGAAGATCCAGTGATGGAACTGGCTTGGATCTGCTTGTCTGCAAACATGGCTTCGGGTTGACTTCTACTGCTTGTGGCAGCTATTGTTTCGCTCATAATGTGGAATGAATTAAAAAGAAGAAAAAGAGAGTAGAATTGATTTATAAGAATTCTTCTGCTGCCCCTCTTTTTGTTCGCTAAAATTCGGGTGCTGGATTTTGATATCTGCGTAAATCCAATGTTTGTGTGTGGGGGGGAAAGCTCACAAAATTTTCTGTTTATGTAAAAGCCGTCATTTTTAGTGTATCAGATAAGCTACAGCCATTCTTTTTACCGGCTTTAAATCATCAACATGGCACATGGAAAATTGATCAAATCTGTTCGTCATATTTACCTCAAGTTTTCATCTTATTAAAAACTATTATCATATCAAAGACCCTGAGCAATTCAACAAAACCATGCAGGATCAAGGCAACAGCATCAGGGATTTGAACTTCCGGTTTTAAAAGCTGTAGGCCACACAAGGCTCTCCACAAGGTTAAAGCATCGCTTTAAACGCACCTATCTAGAGCAATGATTGCGATAAACCCAATATAAAAACTGCATCCTATTTTGTATGCTTTTGGCGTTCTTTTGAAGCTAGTTACGTATGAATGTAAGCTCTAGATGTTGCACGGCATAGGTTTGAAAATCGCCTATCTAAATTCACCAAAAAAGTAGCCCGAGTAAAGCCAACTCGCTTCAAAGGATACAAAAACTTGCAGCAAGCTCTATAATCACGATACCAAAAGATGCAACGGGCTCTAATAACTCATATGATACCAATTTCACCCTACTTTGAATGTATCCAGTACAAAATATAAGCTACTACGGCTTTGCGCTTTCAAGTTGCGCGTGTACCTGACTGTATATATGGCACAGATGGGCCGAATCAAACTATCAAGCCTCAATCACAAACGTGTTTATGTTTTGTTTTACAATAACAGCGTAGCTTTCATTGTACTAATTAGTATGGTGCTCATAATGACTAGCTATCACTGGGATACACCACGCTGCAATTTTAACCTTTACTCATAATCTTAATGACGGTCAAATGCCTACTTTTCACACCATTCGAAATAGTGTTTATTAGCCTTATTTTGTAGGTTTGAGCCATGTCTATTGTTCAATGCGCTTTTCGTATCTGCGCATTGTGGTATACATGTGGATCACCATTGAGAATGAATTACACAAACGCGGTAAACGCGGTTTCCTAAAGTCTATAAAAAATGGCAAATTATTTTTTAATCTAGCGTGTTTAGCGTTCTCTCTTTCTCTCCTCCCTGTCATTTTCCTCTTGTCATGTCTGCTAATCCACAAGCCTCCAAGCTCTTCATCAAGCGTCTCTCTGAATTTGCTCAACTGCCTACCAGAGGCTCTGCTCATGCTGCTGGTTATGATTTATACTGGTAAGTTGAATCCATAAGTGAGATGGCAAGATGCTCATTCAATTGCAGTGCCCACGATAAAGCTATTCCTGCTCAAAGCAAGGTGTTGGTTGATACAGACATCTCATTAGCTATTCCTGAAGGCCACTATGGCCGTGTTGCTCCTCGCTCTGGTTTGGCTGCCAAGCATCACATTGATACCGGTGCTGGTGTCATTGATTCTGATTACCGTGGTCCCCTGAAGGTACTGTTGTTCAATCTTGGCCAAGAAGATTATGAAGGTAAGGGAAGCATAGGCATAGTTTGAGGAATGGGGATGCTGATAGTGAACGACAGTGAAGCGTGGTGACAGAGTTGCTCAATTGATCATTGAAAAGATCTCTACTCCTGAAGTCGTTGAAGTCGATGTAAGTGTGTGATACCTGTATTTTTCTGATCCAGTGTGTACTAACAACAACAAAATCAGTCATTGGAGGAATCTGTCCGTGGTGCTGGCGGATTTGGTAGCACAGGCTATCAATAGACGACATTGTATATGATGGAAACAAATTGAATCTTTATTTTTAAAGTGTAGAGTGGTGCTGTAATTAGTAATTATTAAAGATAGAGTTTAACAAAAGAAATGGGAGTGCTTTGGAAATAATAAGATATGTGCTATTTGTGTAAGTGAGTGTGTATATAAAACAGAAAATATATATAGAAAAAGAAGAGAATGCACCTGCTTATTTCTTGCCGTTTACTAAATCGCCTTTGGATTTCTCTGAAAGTGCATTTAGTAACAAAGCAGATGCATTGGGTTCTTCAGTTTGGTTGATAACTTTATAAACGGTCATGGAACCCAATTTGTGCGAAGAGAGTTTGTTTAAATAGGGTAACAGGCGAGGGCATAATACACGGTAACGACCTGGAAGTTCGGATGTGTCTAAAAACCAAGTGAGTAATAATACACCATTAGCATTGGTAGTGAGTAAAACGGTATTCTGTACAATAGCAGCAGCCACGTAGACCTATATGTGAGAGTGATGAGTTGCTGCTGTCAAGTCAGTGCATCATGGGGCTCTTCTCCTTACCTGCTGCTCTTTGCTAACAATCGGATTTTCAAGGATGGCTCGTACAGCACGGGCACCAAATCGACCTTGGCCAATCTCCCAGCATTTGTCGACAATGGCATCAAAGATGTATTGGTTTTGCTCGGGTCCCTTTCGCAAACAGCATTGAACGACGTAATTACCAAACTGGTCCAACAGTAGTAGGGGAACATAGGGCGCAATATGTTGGCGTACAAGGCGAATCTGCTCGGGTGTGTTGGCATAGTCAATGATCTTTTGAGCAGCCCAGGTGCCGTTCTTGTGGACGCCAATGGAAGCAAGGAATGGCGCAATCTTTTCCAGCATTTTCAGCTTTGTCTGCTCAGAGCAGTGTTCAAAGAGCTTTTGGATGACAGTGTTGCCAATGTAATCTACAGAGAAGCTTTAACTTACGATCCCTCGTGCTCTGACTGCTGCTACATACCACTGCACAATTCAACGACTTCCTCCATGCATTCGCCAGCTACCGTCTCCACTTGTTCCAACGAGTGCTGTTCGTCATTTTCAAGCTTCTTTCTCATTTCACGCAAACGCAGAGGCTCCAGCTTTCTATCTGAGCCCAGTTCAGGGACGGCTGGAATCACAGAGAAATAGGTCAATGGCACTCGGTCTTTTTTCATCTGTTCTGAAGGCTCTTGGCCTAGCTGCTGCATGATCAAGTGTCTTTCAGATGCGATTGCTGTGTACAGACTGGGCTGCGTGGTCTGCTGTTGACCTGACGCATTCATCATCATGTTGGTCATCATCATGGCCGTTGCCCATTGAGCCGTCTGGTAGTTTTCTGATCCATTTGTCGCCGTCGTCGCTGTGGATGTACTTGTAGCACCATTTAACTGCTGGTGAGGCGTGGCATTTGCGTTGGATTTCGAGGGCATGGCTGGCGCCAGTGGTGGTGTAACGTGTCCACTTGTGCCAGGTATTTCTTCGGCTTCATCCGGATTGTTGGGAGGCACCTTGGCAAAGCCGATGCGAACAGCCCCTGTGCCAGGACCAAGAATCTCCTTGTTCTGCAGTGATTTCCGAGCACGAACAGCGTCTTCCTGGTGGTCGAAATTGATGAAGCCGCAATTCTTGTGTGACAATACTCGCACAGATTCAATAGCACCAAATGCTTGAAATATGGTACGAAGTATAGCTGGATTCATATTGGCAGGAATATTACCCACCCCTACAGAAAAAACATTTAATACGCTTTTTTTTTTGCAATTGGTATCACACACACACTTACACAGAGCACGGGTAGGTCCCTGAGCATTGGGCCCAGCTTCGTTGGTGAGCGCCATGGCCAAGTTGACGTCTGCTTTACCAAAGCCAACACGGACAGGTGTGCCGCCTAATTTTGAGCCTAATCGAGTCTCCAAATCGTTCTTGGCTGCAACAGCCGACTCCTTGGTGGTGAAATTGACAAACGCGCATTCTTTATCCGACAAGATTCTGGCACTTTCCACCTGTCCATAGGTGGAGAACAGCTGCACCAGGTCTGGAACACTGATGCTAGGATTGATGTTGCCTAGCCATAATGCGCGAGATGGGATTTGAGCTTGAGCAGAGGTCGGCGAATCAGCGCCATCGGGCTGTCCGTAATAGTCATCGTCCATGCCATACACATGATCCATGCTCATATCCACCAGATTGCTGCTGCTACGAGAGGATCGGAGAGGCGTCTCTACAGATTGCTGCATTCTCAGGCGAGTAGGGTTTGGTGGCATGGATGGGTTGGGTGTCACTGATGCGGATACAGGTGATGCTGCTGCTGCTGCTGATGCTGCTGTTGCTTGAGACATGTCAAAAGGCGAAAAGGAATCAGCCATACCCAGACTGATGGCTCGAGGACGATGCAAGACACTGGATCGTGTATGTGGCGAGAAGGGGCTGAATGCCAGTCGAGCGTTCATGTCATTTCCCGCCAGCTGTCCTGTGACAGTATAGGAGCGGCCGCGAGTAGGCATGCTGTGGTCCTCTGTGCCATAGTCGTTGCTGTTCTCGTCGTCCAGTCCTAGAGAAGCCAGTGTGGACGCAATTGTGTTGGACGCATTTTCATCGATGGGGCTCGAGGGATCATACGGATTGCTGTACCCCGTGTTGAAGGGAGTGTCACTGTAGACGGCCGTTTGCGGCAGGGTGACTGAGCCAGAGCGGTGGCGAGACGAAGGCTGGGCAGAGGCAGGCGGTGGCAGCATGGTGTTCTGCACAACGCCATCGTTCAAATGGCTCATGGAGGCAGAGAACATGTCGTTTGCATAAGGAAAGGGGGAGGATTGCGTAGGCATTGTGTCTGCACGCGATCTTCTGAGTGGCGACTCCAACGACTGGTTGAACGACACACGCGCACTCGGCTGGCTGTTTGTATCCATGTCGTTGGATAGCCTTTAGATGTGTGCCATGTGAGTTTACACAGCTACAAACCCCCAACACTACAGCATTTGACTTACCTGACAGACGACAGTGGCGGTGGTGCGTTGGACGGTTTTTGCAGTAAGTTTGGATGTTTACGAGGATGCTGACCCTCGTTTACCCACGTAAAGTCCATGTAGATTTGATGTGTAGACTTGTAGCTAAGGTGTTGCTTTAAAAAGGCCTATACGAAACCTGAATGAAAAAAAAAAAGAAGGCGAAAAAAATTGTGACAGCAATACAGCACAAAAGAACAAGAAACAAGGTGGAATAAATGTTTATCCCTAGATCTTAATGTTTGACATGTTGCATGTGTGTGTGTCTGTAGTGTAGTGTAAATGTGTGTGGGGGGAGGAGTACAGACATGGCGATGAATTGGGCCAGCATCTGATCGCATGTAGATGTAATGGAATGGCTAGCCTTAAAAAGATGATCACTTTGTGGATCCAATATGGACAAGTCGAAATGTCCAATATGGCTACATTGGAAATGCTTCCACTACGATTACATTTGAGCCCTTCTACCTATACACAAATGCACTGATCTACAAGTAGAAAAATCACCCTTGGCAGCAAGATGTGATGATCTGCGCCTTCTCCTTGGCAAATCCCAACAGGATAGACAAAAGGCATCCAAGGTCAAATGCTCGGCCAAATGCTTTATATACATCTGAAATGGTCAAGATTTAACATACACCTGAATTAGGCAGATCAGAACCAATCAATGGCATCGTGACGTCCGCAATTTTAATAGCTATTTGTCATGAGTTTTTCTCACATTTAAGAATTTAGCTATATTCCCTTTTTCTTTCTCCCTTTTTCATCTTTTTTTATTACAGCTAAACAACATGCCTTCTCCTCCCAAACCTTGGGAAGTCAACAACAGCAATGGAACAGCAGTAGTCACTTCACCTACAGCAGCCGCTTCGTTAGCAACATCCAATGCTCCCGATGTACCAGCTCGTTCCTCAGCATTGGCCGATTCTTCCATCACCACACCTGCTCGACCAGCCAGTAACTATTTCACATGTTGATTCTGTTTTTAGGTTTCTTATATTTACCATTATGTAATGAATTAGGCTACGGTACAACTGGATATGGTTCAACTGCTTATGGCTCCACCGGCTATGGCTCAACAGGAGGCTATGGATCCATGGGTGGCTATGGCTCAACAGGCTATGGATCCATGGGTGGATATGGTAGCACTGGCTATGGCATGAATTCATACAATCGCTATGGCAGCTCTTATGGAGGCTATGGCAGCTCTTATGGAGGCTACGGCAGCTCTTATGGAGGCTACGGCGGCGGTTACGGCATGAATCGATATGGTGGTGGTGGTTTCGGCAGAATGGGTGGTCCAGGCGGTCCAGATGAAATGGGTCTAACACAACGCATGGAAATGGGCACTCGTCCTGCATTCGAAGTCGTTGAAAACATTGTTGGATCATTCGGCGGTTTTGCTCAAATGCTGGAATCTACATTCATGGCTACACATTCCAGTTTCATGGCCATGGTGGGCGTTGCTGAACAGCTTGGATTTCTCAAAAACTACCTCGGCCAGGTATTCAGCATACTGGCTCTTTATCGTTTCGTCAGAAAGATCATTGACAAAGTGACAGGCCGTACGCCCGTGGGCAAGCCCTTGGAGATGAATGTCATGGAGTTTCAGAATTTCGAAAACAAGGTCGCTTCTGCTGCCAGTGGTCCCAAGATGTCAAGAAAGCCTTTGATCATCTTCTTGCTGATGGTGGTTGGTCTTCCTTACATGATGCACAAACTGATCAAGCTCATCTCTGCTACACAACAAAAACAAATGGCATTACAAGGTGTTGTACCTGGTGCTGCTCCTGGAACTGCTGCTGCCATTGATCCCTCAAAACTTGAATTTGCTCGTGCCATGTACGACTTCACATCAGAATCCCAAATGGAGCTCAACTTGAAGAAGGGCGATATCGTTGCCATCATTTCAAAAGTGGACCCCACTACAAATGCTACAAGCCAATGGTGGCGTGGTCGCTTAAGAGACGGTACCATGGGCATGTTCCCTGCAAACTATGTAGAAATCATTCAAAAGGGCGGTCCAGCGGCGAACAATGATGCTGTCAATGATGCAAATGCTGCTTTGAACGAAAAAGCGCCGGCGACACCAGCTATTACTGCTGCTTCACCAGCTCCAGAAACAGCAACAACCACACCAGCTACAAAGCTAGTGTAAACATTCTTCCTAATTATTTATTATTACTGCTATCATCATACTTATTCCCCCATTCACCTTCTTATCCTTTCTTTGTCAAGAAAATTATACGGTTTCCTTCCTTCTTTGTACAGTTAATTCGCTTCAATTTCAATTTAAATTTATAAAATGAACTTTGTAAAAGAGCAATGTCAAATTTATCCCTGCATACCCTCGGCAGCTTTTCTGTGATTGACATCTTTGAAGGCAGTGAATCAATAATAAGAGTGCTTGTTGTTAGCTGGTATTGAGCAACAAGCCTTGTCTGGGGGGATTGGATTCATTCTGTGCATATACTCTATACTAATATATGATAGCATTTCGCAAGAGAAGTCTTCATTGATAGTCTGTATCTGTGGATGTGTCTCCCTTTCCATGCTCAACGTCTCTATCAACGAGAAAAATGCATGTTCAAGTAGACTGCATACTAAGAGTGCCGCTTATTACTCGGAATTGTGGAAAACACAGGTAAATATGGATACATTTGAATGGCAATTTCTCGCGTTAAAAGTCGTTTTAGGCCGTCAGAATCACACCAAATAGTTGCTTTCAACTAGCACTAACTTACTGACACCTTTGCTCAACTTTTTGGGGACCAAGAAAACATCGACCAAAATCCTCGAAAAACCATGAGGGGTACCTTGTCAAAATCGTTGAAAATCAAACGATCGCATTTTTAAGGTAGAAAATGAAGACTTTTGCTATGGTATATATCAGATCAAAATGATTGCACTGACCCAAGGCAACCCCCAAAACTTCTTTTGTGCGACCTTGATATGCAAAACCTCAACATTCAGATCAAAATAGCTATTTCATATTTTTAGATTTTGCTCAATATGTTTGTTCAAAACACGCATTTTAATTAGCACCGTTGGATGCGTCTTGAAAAGTACTCCAAGGAAGCTTAAAGGGGTATGGGATAATCAGCACAGCTTACATAAGCAAATCCTGCGAAATAGGTTTTTCGAATCGATTCTGATCAAAATCTGACGAATCGGGGTCGATATGTCAAGTGGAGACTCAATCGGTTTTGGCTGGCAAAAATGATGCTTGCTTCAATAATGGAGACAATTGATATGTAAAAAGTTAATAAAAAAGAGGTTTCGAGTAGAAAATATACCAGGAATTAAGCTGGTAACTTTAATTTACGTCTGCTGCAAGTTTTTATGTCTGGGAGACTTGATTTCCGTAAAAATTGCTTATCGAAATCAGAGATATGCAAGATTGTCCAGCTTGCTTCATTTGCTTACAATTGAGTGTATTACACAATAGTGAGCTCAAAGCAATTGTGAGGTGTATATCACAGGGCTACTGCTTTTTAAGACAACTGATCAGAAATTACTAGAAACTACCAATCATGGTAACTGTTTATCATTCATATATCTGAAGAAGCTGCATGAATTTTCGAGCAATTTCGACAAATGAAATCATCAGCCTTGGGGAACAAAAAAAAGTTTCGAGCACTTTCCCTTTGAAAAAGTATAAAAGAAAGAGTACTGCCTACACCATCCTTCATCAATTCATCAACTATTCATTCAAGTAAAACAAACATGTCTTATTCACTCTCAAACCGTTTATTCTCTGACGCTCTTCGTGATATGCAACGAGCCATGGCTGCCTTTGAGCAACCCTTGTTTGCTGTTCCCACTGGTACATTGATGGGCTCATCATCCAATGCTCCCTCCTTGTTGCGCTCTACTCATGGTGCTTTCTACCCTACCACAGATATGGTTGAGACTCCTGATACGTACGAGTTACATGCTGAACTGCCTGGTTTCGACAAGAAGGATATCAAGATTGAAATGCCTGATGGCAACACCTTGGTTATCAGTGGCAATGTAGTCAAGGAGTACAAGTCTCAAGGTCCATCTGAAGAAGATACCGCTGCTGATAAAACTGCTGATAAAGCTGCTGATGAAGCTACTTCTAGCGAGCAGAGTCAGCAACTGACTACCACTGCAAAGGATCAAGAAAAGCAGGTTGGTAAGCACTCTGCTGGACACAAATGGTTGGTTCAAGAACGTACATCTGGTTCATTTGTCAGAACTTTCACTTTGCCAATTGCTGTCAAGTCTGAAACTATCAAGGCTTCCTATAGCAATGGCGTTTTGAAGGTTACTATTCCCAAGGCCGCAAACGAGCAGACCAACAACCAAATCAACATTGAGTAAATAGCTTTTCCGAAAATCAACACAATACCATCACCTAGCACAACAATACCAAAATCAACGCATATAACCAGAAACACAAACCCCCAGTGAACAAATAGTTTTCAAAGAAAGCTTTTTAATAATTAACAAGTTATTGTACTAATGCCCATCATCATGAAACAAATATTTGAATAAAAATGTCATTCTCTTAACCAAAATGTCTATTGCATACTGTCCTCGTTGCTGTATATTTTTTACTATAGGACATTATTTCAAAATGATTCAGCCCTTAATTGGCAGTAAATAAGTGTTAGCGAGGTTTTCACTGCCTGAATAAAGTTGTAAATAAGCGTATGTAGCACATCTGATTAGACTTGAATCGCCAATCCATGTCGATGCGGCTCAGCAGAACCACATCTCACTGAAGCTGTCGTCTGAACCCAAAAAACCTGGTGCCCAATAACAAGAGAGACCCTTAACATATATACTCAAATGTCAAATTCCTGAATGCAGCAGCATGCAATTAGAACCTACAGGGTTATACCGGCAGAGATCGAGCGTAGTAAAAGCAATTAGACGTCTACATAGTGTCTTTTTACTATACAAAAGACATTGCCAGGGCAAAAAACAGCCTGGGCTGGGATTGAATTTTATAGTGTATTGTCCACTGGTCCTCCAGATTCTTGTTTTGGACATCCAAACAAAATCCCCAGCAACAGCTTTCTGTACCAAAGTCGTGTCAAAGATGTTGAAAATGACAGGTGTAAACAATGCAA
>JAXQGS010000739.1:0-14968 GCA_037040325.1 Mucor sp. M7501 | reverse complement strand
GAAGCTTCCGTGGCGCAATTGGCTAGCGCGTCTGACTGTTAATCAGGAGGTTGGTGGTTCAAGCCCACCCGGGAGCGTCAATTCTTTTGTTGTCGCTCACAGTGGATCGACGATATTTTTGATCGTGAAGAGCGGAGATAGAATCGGTGTTTCTTTTTTTTTGGCATTCGGTGTTTTGCAGTGTAGTTTTCTATCGAATTTAGATGAGCTCAAGCTCTCAGATTAAATCAGTAAATTTGCTATTATATTTGCTTTAAGTGAATGTATTTTTTCTCTTGATTTTATAAATCAGTTTCCTGTAATTCAGTCATCTTGATTTACAATTTTGAAAGTCCGATATGTGCTCATAATTTATCGAGATCCATCTCATGGATCATGGATCATGGATCATGGATCATAGCTTTAGCTTTTGAGCTATTCTGAATTTGAGGAATTGCATGCTAAATAGTCATGTTTGAGATATGCTATGTGTATATTTTGAGTTGTGTATGCACGTTTATATATTTATTAGATCCACAAAAGGCTAATCTTTGTTAGAAATGCTAATTCTTCATGTAAAAGCACAAACTGTATTTTAAGAGACATTTCATGCTGTAGCTAGACTACTGTCATTAATAGATCGCAATTGATTTGTGCCTGATATCACTCATCTTGAAGAGCAATGTAAGAGCAAGCAGCAGTCTAAGGCACATTGAAACTCCCTCTGACATTTTTGCAACTGACTGACTGACTAGCACTTGTTACATCTGCGACACGCGTCGGGCCTCGTCATCTAGGCCTCGAAGTTTTACTAAAGCTTCACTGTATAAATGTGATATAACCTTTTTTTTCCATTCTATTTAGTCATAAATTCATATATAAAGCAAAAATGAACAGATTTGTCTCTAAATACTCATCATCTCCTTTGACTTTACCTCAAGAAGAGAACTTTGGTCAGCTCTGTGGACGTTGGGATGCTGCTCAGCAACTTGCATTCCCTTCTTTTGATATTCCTGCTATTCACAACGTACGTAAAGGTTTTTTTCACAACATGTACGCAGTGATGATCGTGTAAATAACAGTTGTATAGCCTGTCGATTTCTTGAGAAATGTTACCGATGAGAAATCTGCCGACTACAAAATCAAGATTCAACACGGTACAACCACACTTGCCTTCCAATTCCAAGGTGGTGTTATTGTAGCTGTAGATTCCAGAGCTACCATGGGCAATTATATTGGTAAATTTGCAGATACATGATCGTATAGATAGGCTATTTAACATAAAAACTGCATAGGTTCTCAAACTGTAAAGAAGGTAATTGAAATCAATCCCTATTTGTTGGGTACCATGGCAGGTGGTGCTGCTGATTGTTCATATTGGGAGCGTGAGTTGGGAAGACGTTGTCGTTTGCACGAATTGAGAAACAAGGAGCGTATTTCAGTTGCTGCTGCATCCAAGCTACTGGCCAACATGGTGTATGCTTACAAGGGCATGGGCCTGTCTATGGTACGTCGTTTTTTAGGATTTTGTTGCAATTGTGCTGTTATTCACGGCAAACATTAGGGTACTATGGTTACAGGTTGGGATAAGTCTGGACCCAATCTCTTTTATGTCGATTCTGATGGTTCAAGATTGAAGGGTGATATTTTCTCTGTTGGTTCAGGTTCCACATTTGCTTATGGTGTCCTTGATTCCGGGTATGATCACGATTTATCTGTCAAGGATGCTCTTGAGCTTGGAAGAAGATCCATCTACCATGCTACACATCGTGATGCCATGTCTGGTGGTTCTGTAAACTGTAAGTTACATTGATTAATTGACATTGACATTATACTCACATCTCCTTGTAGTATACCATGTTACTGAGGAAGGTTGGACATATCACGGTAACCATGATGTTGGCAGCCTTCATTGGGATTATCAAGATGGTGTTGCAAGTGAAATCGTTTAAGCAGGATGTTGATTGCCAATTCATATTATACATTCAAAAAACCAATAATAAAAAAAAGCTAAATATACGAAATCACTCTTTTGATATCACGTACATGACCTAGAACATGGACGATGGAAGAATGAACATTAGAATCCTGCAAATGAACATGATCTGAGGCCTTTGATTCAAGTGAAAAGTTGTCAGTCGTGCAATATAAAGTATGTAGCATCGCATGGATATCTGGAAAGTCTCATTCAATGAAACTTTGCATATAACTGAAGCTATTTGAATGCTTTGAGGCAACATTTCTCATATTGGGGTTTGCAAAACAGCATAAGTGGTACACATAACATCATCGCTGACTTCAATTCCTTTGTGTCAAAAGTACAGAGCATCCCTCAGTTGTGGATCTCTTATGTTTGTAAGGAATTTGGTTCAACTAGAACAGCAAGCACGCATTCCGTAATAAATGCGGTCAGTGCTCTATTTAGATCGACGAGTACATTGCGCAGCACATTGCAAGCACCAGCATCATTGATAGGATAAAGTAATATTTATTTGAATAAAATGGAAGATGTACACTTGTAGCAGGGATTACAAGATGCAGAAGCTTGTCTCTGTTACATGATTGAATAAAAACAAATTGTTTGATTGATGGGGAGATACCAAAGAAACGAATTCTACTTTTTTTTTGCGAGAGAAGAGATGGATGTGTTTGTGTCTGTGAGGGGTGTTTGTGTGTCTGATGTGTATTTAACAGCCTCCAATCTGCTCAACCATGACATCGATACTGTCTCCATCATCCATATCCAACTAGACAAAGAAAGATGAGTATTTTTACGTAGGTAAAACAGTCAATCAGCAATCAATACGTACATCGTTAGGAGTATCTCCTGGCATAACACGAGTACCGTCATACAAGAAACGCACGGATCCAGGTTGCTTGCCTTGGCGTTCACAATAAGCATCCATCAACTTTCTGAGTTGAGTAGAGCGCTTGATCTTGAAGAAAACCTCGTTGGCATCCTTTACAATCACCAAACAAAACAAAGAGAGGGGCCAGTTAATCCTCTGCACCTCAGCGTCTCGCTAATAGAATACTTACACTGCCTACAACTTTGAGATTGATGTGTTCAACGGCACCCTCCTTCTTTTCAACTTTTTCTGATGCGGCTGGTTCAGACATGATTTAATACGCGAATGTAGTAAAAGAGAGGGAAAAAAGAAACCTCTTTTTTGAGATGGCGTTCACATTTAAAAAACCCCCATCATCCACACAAAAATTTTACTTGATTCCATATACATACATCACGTGTTTATTCGAGTCTTCCAGAGATCCTGGCTCGTCCCGGGGGTAGAAAAGAGAGTGGCATAAAAAGAAAGAAAGATGTCTTCTTTTCTTTCAGAGTGTTGATCATTAACATGTCGTTCGTTACTCGCAATCTTTTCAGAGCCAACATCAAGGTAACGTATATGACGATTGGATGCTTTAGGTTTATTACCTGACAAAGACCATTAGCCCTTGTCATCCCAATGTTGGGCTGCAAAGCGTCAATTCTGCAAGCCTACCGCATCTTTCATGACAGCCTCCGCCAATCCTGTCAAAAAGCCTTCCATCAGCACCATCACAACAGCCCGCTTCTACTCCACTTCTACATCCAAGGAGGAGATTCGTGCTAAAGCCGCTGTTGGTGTAAAGTATTTCATCTGCATTGATGTATTTGGACAAAGACTGACATGTTTGCATAATTAGCCATTCACATTCAAGGCAGCAGCTGTATTTCTCGGTGTAGGTGCAGGCTTACTGTTGTACTTTCAAAGCGAGAAGAAGAAGGTTGCAGAGATCCGCAAACAGAAGGAGGCCGAGAAATCCAAGCCGCAATCATACGGAAAGCCAAAGCTGGGAGGCGATTACACTTTGACCAATGCAGAGACCAACACGCCGTTCGGTTCTGAGGATATGAAGGGAAAGTTTGCTCTGATCTACTTTGGATTTACGCACTGTCCTGACATTTGCCCCGAGGAGCTGGACAAGATGGCAGAAGTAGTCGACATGACCAAGAAGAACATTGGCGAGAATGTACTAGTGCCTGTCTTTATCACCTGTGATCCTAGACGTGATACTAGAGAGATTGTCAAGGAATACATCAAGGACTTTCACGAGGATTTGATTGGCTTAACAGGAGATCAAGACGAGATCAAGCGAGTTGCTAAGCTCTTTAGAGTATACGTGTCCTCTCCTCCTGACATTAGCGAAGGTGATGACTATTTGGTTGATCACTCCATCTTCTTTTACTTGATGGATCCAGAGGGTAAATTCTTGGATTGCTACGCACAAAACTCAGAGGCTGAGGGTGTCAGCGAGAGCTTCAAGAAATACTACGATGCTTACATTGAAAGTGGTGGTAAATTAGATACATCGCCCATCAATAACAAAAAAGAATAAATTCGTTTATTTAAACTATACAACTTTATAGCACATGTAAGCAAGTTTTCCCCCCGTTGCGGTTAATATGGGACCAGCCGATATCTTGTTATTACAGGGTTAATTTGCGGCATCGTTCAAAACAGTAGCAAGACACAGCTGCATTTGATGATTCATGTAGTCCTCCTGTTCAATGACTGAAGAATCGATTGAGTTTGGCGTTGAGGGAGCAGAAATCAATGAAGGGGCAGTTTGTTTGTGGTAAGGTGGAGTTTCAGGGGTGACATTCAAGAGCAACGTGTTGCTGTGTACAACAGGGAACTTGCTGCTGGCAGATGTAGGAGTACGACATGTGGCAATCTCGTTCTCGGTAATGATTTCCAGGTGCTGCTGCTGTTGTTGTTGTTTTGCTTCCACTTCCACTGTTGCTACAGAGGGAGACCGTGCACGCAAGGAAGTGCGAGATTGCTTCTTGTCTTCGTACGACAGTTGTCTGCGATGTGTCGTGGTACGAGCTACGATGGCCTCGTATTGAGCCTTGTCTCTCACAACAGCACTGTCAGGTTGATGGTCAAAATGGTCGTCCAGCTCGCGGATGTGAGCGATAGGCTGCAGGGACACTGCACGCACCTTTTTGCCCTCCAATGCCATCATGGCATCTTGTCTGGATCGATCATTGAATGAATAGGCAAGCGTTTGCTCCAACAGCTGTTGGCGCCATGAAGGATCATCTGGTGTTTGCTGCTGTTGTTCTTGTTGTTGTTCTTCAATCAGCATTTCGTCGAGTGCCAGCGTTAATTGATCGGTGTTGGGCATCGAGAGAGGACTACGTCTGCGCCTTCTTTCTATCAAGGTCAACTTCTGATCGTCTTCATCACTTGGGGTCATAGAGATGGGAGAGTCTGTCTTTGTGGTAGCTTGGGATTGAGGTCTACTTTGACTCATTGTAGGGTCAAGGGGTATATTTAAGGGTGGTAATGGAGGCGGTGGAGAGGGTAGTGGCTGCATTGCATTACTATTAGCCCTAGGATTATTAGTGGCACCCAATGTACCGCTGCGAAATGGCACAGAGGGTGTTGCTGTTGTTGGAGTGATGGAAGCGCTGCTTGTTGAATGTCCAGTTTTGAATGTGATGAAGCTATCGTTGTCGCCGTCAGGAGACTGTAGTAGTTCGGCATCTAGTGAGAGACGCAAAAGAGATGGCTGCTTCCTGGTTTTGATAGATATGGGCTTGACTCGTGGCGTCAGGGTGGGATCTATCAAAGGACGTCGGCTGGTTGTTGTAGCAGTTGACGCTGTGTTGTAGCTGTCTCTTTTGGATTTGCTTTGTCTTGGCGGCGGAGAGAGCGATGGAGGAGGCATGACAGGCGAGGGTTGCTGCTGCTGCTGCTGTGTAGGACGCTGTTGATGCCAGATGATCATGGAGGAGGAAGACGAGGACGATGGCTTTACTTTTGCGACTAGAATGAACGATAAATAAGCCAATCTTGGTGCCACGCTAGTATACTCATTTACCATCAATTATCTCTGATAAATTATTATGCTTGTTATCGAAATCCTCGTAGGATTGCGATAATCTAATTTGTTGATTTGATGATAATTTATTGGATTTCCTTCCTAATTTACTTGTAACAAATGAAAAGCAAGACGACCAGCGAAATTTGCGAGATTTATCATTTATGTTTTTCTGCTGAAGAGTGCTTGATCGATGTGAATTGGGTTCATTTGGCATGAGTCGGATGGGTAAATTGCTGGTGGGGGGTATATGAAAGCAACAAAAGAAAGAAAGAAAGAAAGAAAGAAAAGAGAAAAAGGGGGGGAAACAGAAAGAAAAAATATAAAAAAAAAAGTGCCTCTTGTCGATTGCAGCTATTGTTGTTGTAGCAAAAAGAAGACGTACAGTGGAAATTGCTACCATGTACCCAAAGGGGGTAAGTTTGCTTATACCCCCAAGGTGCTCAGTCCGAAACCTCCGTTTCAATTCGTTCTTGTTTTCCATTCTGTTTTGGTAGCACATCGTTTGAAGTATAGAGCAATTGAACCAAGATAAACAAAAGCATTGTTGCATTCGCCCCATCTGAGCCCTTATCAAGATCCTGTCTCGACGTAATGCTTTTGCAGTACTGATGGCCAAAAAAAATCATACCATAATTTAGAGTATTCATCTTCCTTTTTTTTTTTTTTTTGCAGACAAAAAAATAGAACAAGCCAAATGTATTCGGTTACATTGCACAAAAATTTACACATTTATATCAAGCATCAAGGTTTCTGTTGTTGTTTCATCATGTAGAACAGGGCAATACGCAATTTAGGAATGTTTTGTGAATACAAAATGCTACTTGCGAATTGACTCGTCTCTTTTTCAAGGAGGCCGTTCTCAAGCGATAAAGAAACTGCTTTGTACAAATCCTGATAAAAATGTGATACAACTGCTTTCTTTGTGTTCTGTTCCTAATTTAAAAAAGCAGCTTTTCTAGAGGATGTATAGGGTGGGCCTTGCTATGATACGCATCAAGATGATATACGACGGGTGCAGGCCGAAGGGATAGCATGGCATTGCTTTTCATTTTACATGATTTGTTTGTTGATCATCTAAAAAAAAAGTTTGTTTTGATTAAGCTTCATTCTTGTTGTGTGTGTGTGTGTGTATGTGTGTGTGCGTGGGTAGCTTCTTTTGTCTTGAGGATTTGATTATTTTTGGTGCAACCCGTACTAAATGTGAATCATTGTGTAATGTATCCTCGTGGCAAAACGATTCTAACGCATCGTCCCCTCATTTTTTTTCAAAATGATTTTCAGTGCAGGGCCGTATGTCTGCTCACATGCTCACTAGACAATCAAACAGCCAAGAACTAGCTCTGCATGTTGTCTCGGCTTGCTCAATCACCCAGGAGCATGTGTCAAATGAAACAAGCAGAGTTATCTGAGCGCTTGCCGCACAGAGAGAAAACACACATGCCAACATTTTCATGGCTTGTTTCTTTTTTCAACATGTACGCATCTGTTCAATAAAGAAAGGACACCGGGTTGTCGCTGTTTATATGGTTGATGGGCTAATCCTAAAAGAATTGTTATGATGATGTAAAGAAGAAGAATTTTCAGGAACCTAGAAAATGTAACAAACATCTCATGACTCTCGACTCTCTTTTTGCTTCCTTTTGAAAACAAGCAAACAGTGGAGGGCGGCATCAGATCAAGAAGCATTCATGTAAACACACATGATATACACTGTACAGCAATTCACACACACACAGTTATTTGCATATAGCACATATCGGCTTTATGGCCCAAGAGAATTCCTCATGCTAAAATGAGTAAAATGGGTTTTACAGCCAAGCTTATACGGAACCTCAACATCCGAGATGCCATGTTTATTTCCATTTGTCAAATTCAACATCAACAACACCAACGACAGCAACAAGAAGCACATTTAAAAACTTACTAATTTAGATCTAGTGTTTATTTTTAGCTTATGTTCTTCCCGTTTGTTTTATGGGAACTGGCATCTCATTGCAAAGGTTCCCTTTTAATTTAAATTGATCCAAGAAGTTTTTGGTGCCTGAATGAGTTTTAATTTTAAATATCAATAACAACATCAACATGCTGAGCAGTGTAGTAGTAATTCAAGCAAACGATGATGCTTTAATTGAGATGTATCTGTAGCTCAAATGCAATTGACGAGCACATTTTGGCTTATAACTCATTTGGAGTTGATTCGCTTATCCAGCTTGCGGCACCTGCTGTTTGATCGAACATGCCCGATCACTGAATAAAAAGAAACATCAATGCAGATACTATATTAGGGTGGATGAGGCATGGAGATCAGATCTTGGTATTCAATCGACTCTGATTTAACAGCTACTACAGTACGAGATTCACATGCCTAATCGAGATGGACCCGAAATGCTTTAATGTATTGTCGGTTCCTGAGAGCCAAAGATAATGTAGAAAAGCACCATGTTGCCAGTCAAAGTTTGTCACATCTCAATTGAATATACTACACGTTTTCATAGCTTTTCAGCAATTGCGATTATATAATCAGAGCTTTTGTTGTCAAAACCAGACTAACACGTTCTACATTCAAGCAAAGGGGATTTTAGAAATTATACCTACTTATACCATGTAACGCCGTTGTGGCTTCTTCTTGCATATTGGCATAGGACGCTCAACACATGTAAACATTGCTTTCCGCATTGAATATTAGATAATCATGGTAGCATTAGTGTTTGTTCATACAGAAATTGTGCGCTGCATCTAATAAAAGTGTATTCTTTTCAAATTTGATAATGTCTTATAGATCGAGGGAACAGAGATGAATGCAAAACTATTGAAAGAAGATTAGCTCTGGTAAAGACCACAATAAGCTACGTCAAAAACTTGATATAGGCACAGTTTTCTATTTGCGCATCATGATTACAAATCTCTTTGCCTCTGTGTCCTGTTTACTTACTCTGATTTACTTAGAATTTGAATAGAAGCATTACAATCAGGGCTAAATGTGCCATGATTGACGCATAATCATTTATTTCGATTAGAGAGGAAATATTATACTTTGCAGGTGTATCTGAGGATCTCTTTGTGTACAATTGATACACCAAGCATCTGCTCTGCGTAATGCGCAATAAAAGCCTTGTTTTAATCTGTCAATCCATTTTTATTAGCTTCAAAAACCTCGTTTACATTCATGATTTGGAAAGGCATAATCCTGTTGCCACTAGCCAGCTGCCAAAAAATCAGGTCAAAAATCTGCTGAATGGTTAATTTTCATTCATTTTTTGACTGGATCGATATATTTTAAAGAACTCGACTATGTAAACCATCATGATAACCCTGTACGCCTTTAGTCTTCCTTGGAGTACTTTTCAAGGCGCATCCAGTGATGCTAATTAAAACAAGTGTTTTGAATGGACTTGTTGAGCTAACTTTAAAAATACACACTAACGTCTTTGGCCAGAATGTCGAGATTTTGCATTTCAAAGTCTCATAAAAGTGATTTCAAGCGGTGCCTTGGATCGAGAGAAACAGTTTGAATTAATACATGGTATAGCAAAAGTCTTCATTTTCGAGACCTAAAATGCGATCGTTTTGTTTTCGATGAAAACCATGAGGGGTACCTCATGCTTTTTGATGGATTTTTGATGATGTTTTTCAGGTCCCAAAAAAGGTGAGCAAAGGTGTCTAGAAGTAAATACTAGATGAAAGCAGTTGTATGGTGTTCTTCTGGTGGTATAAAACGGCATTTAACGCAAGAAATTACTGCTTAAATGCCCTTATAAAAGTTGTTTCCATTAGTATACACACATGTATCAGCATGAGAGAGTCGGATCCACACTTGTATGCTGATTTATGAAAGATTCTTAGTAGGGGAACGCTAAAAAGTGCAGTGTACAATTGGCAGGACCCATCAAATGTTTGAAGAGTAGGGGCACAATCAAGTTCGTGCCTATAAATTCCAAATGAAACAGAAAAGATGAATAGGCATTGAAGCATTTGGCAAAACAAGTTCTGCCATGTAGTAGCGACATATGCCTAACAGATCAGAATGTAGTGTAACCTGGGCACGTTTACATCAAGCAAATGGTACAGGCAGAAGAGACCAAAGGCATCTCTCACTGGATAAACTCCGTAAATGCCTCGTTTTTTTTTTCATGAAAAAAGTTTGTTGAAAGAGATGCTAATACACTACTCTTTTCTTTCCTCTATTTTTCATTTACTTCTATGTTAACACTTTTCTAAAGGAAATATCATAAAATGGAGGATGAACGATTCCATGCCAGACCATTCCTGGCTCCATCAGTCTCTCAGGACTATGTGTTGCAGATGGAACCAGTTGATTCAACAGCATCCACACCTCCACCTGCGCCAACTACTTCCACTGATACAACAAAAGGCAGAAAGAACTCTGCTGATGTTGAGGTGTGCTATCCATACCCTACACAGCGACCAGATCAACATTCGACACTGGAGACAGAAGTGTTAAAGTCGTATATCCACAACACCAAGGACGACGAGACGAGCGATCCTGAATATAAATTGGAACGTCAACTTACCGCTAAATTGGATGATTTGCTGGACAGCGGTCAAAAGGCCCCAAGCTCTGCTTCGAGACGCTACAGCTTCTACGGTGATAATGTTCGGGTAATATACGCATCAGCAGTTTGGCTGGCCCAGGGATATTGATATGTGTATGTGCATTAGGATCCGTCTGAAGTGAACAAAAACATAGACAGATACACCTTTTACTCTGCTGAACTCGGATCATTAAAGCATCGATCATTCCGTCAACTGCTGATGATGAAAGCGCCTACAGACGATCAGGATACAGTGGCTGATTTACTGATGGAAACAACGAGTTGGTGGATTGATGTTTTTGCGCCCTCAAACGAAGAGATGCGTGCTATCAGCAAGGTGGGTGACATGTGGTAGTGGAGGGGTTCTATGCTGTGGGTTTAACACGGCTTAAAAATAGATTTTTCGAATTCATCCACTTACCACAGAAGATATCCAAGCGCAAGAATCCAGAGAGAAATGCGAGATATTTCAAAACTACATGTTTATCAGTTTCAGAAGTTTCAATCATGACTTCAACAGCCCTGACTACCTGGAGGCAGTTAGTTTCTATATTGTCATTTTCAAAGACGGTGTCTTGACCGTAAGCTTCAACGAAACATGTTGTTATACCCGTTTATCCATCAACTAACCGGACCCCCCTCCCTCTATCTCTAGTTTCGCTTCCAGGACTTACCTCATCCTCACAATGTGCGTCGACGCATCCATCAACTCAAGGATTTTATTCATGTTACACCCGAGTGGATCAATTATGCTCTTATTGACAACATTACAGACAGCTTTGCTCCGTTGATCCAGCATACGGAACTCGAAGTAGACTCAATTGACGATCTCGTGCTTGTGCTGAATGGGTCAGAGCAAAACGACATGCTGAGACGTATTGGCAGCTGTAGAAAGACGGTAATGCAGTTATTGCGTCTATTGGGGCCCAAAGCAGATGTTGTTCGTAGTTTGATCAAAAGATACGAGGACAAGGCAAAGGAAATTAGCTACAACAACATGCGCTTGAGAGAGTCCGCAGCCACCAATGGCAGCACCACTGCACTAGGCACCACTGCAAACAACACAACAACCACCGCAGCAACAGTGGGAGGAGACACTGTCATACCAGAGCAAGATGAGGTCAAAGTGCACCATGAAGTGACACTCTATCTAGGAGATATCCAAGATCACATCCTCACCATGTTGCAAAATGTAAACCACTACGATCTTATCTTGGGCAGAGCACACAGAAACTATTTGGGCCAGATTTCCATTGAGCTGTCTCAGGCTGGTAATACCACCAATGAAGTAATCAATCGACTGACCTTCTTTGCCACTGTCATTGTACCGCTGGTAAGTGCCCTTTCTACATTGCTTGATATGAATGCCCTCCTCACACGTGCATAGAATTTGGTTGGCGGTTTATTCGGTATGAACGTGCATGTGCCAGGGCAGAGCAACGAAGATCTGGTGTGGTTCTTTTGGATCGTGCTAGGCATGCTGCTGTACGTTGTAGCCATGGTGGCTATCGGCAAGAGAACAGGCTTCCTCTAGATTTTATTTATTTACCCATTTCATCCATCGCATTTGATTTTGCATTAATAAAGCGTTAGCCCTTGTATTTCTACAACAACACCTTTTGTTTACAACAGCAGCGTCTTGATCTTCTGCCACACAAAAGACAAGACTGATTTATGCTAGAGAGGGAGCAGGAGGAACAATGAATCAAGAAGGCATGTTTAGCCAGTCACCGACAAAGTGCAAAATACGATGCCCAAATTGCCATTCTTTTTTTCTTCGTTTGTCAACTCATAATCAATCACTGGTTCATCATGTCCACTAGCAATGACCTATACAGCAAGTTTGCCAAGGTTGTCGATGGATTTGGGCCTGATTCAGCCAAAGAGACCGCAGATCACTTTGCAGATTTGACCTGTCTACACGAAAAGTAAGTCGGCTGTAACAGACGAGACCGTTCGTTGTAACTGACCAAACGCCTACAGCAAACTCGACCATTTCATGTACTATGAGAATGCAACTTGGAGATTGCTGTCTCTGTTGGCAGAGTAAGTTGCGTGTGTGTGTGTGTGCCATACTCATCTACAAGAGACTCATGCTTTTTATGCAACCTAGAACAAAGGGCAAATCCAAGCTCCATCGACTCGCTGTAAGTAGCCATCAACAACGACGCTGGACTCGACTCACGATTAGCGATAGGTATTGAAGCAGTGGGTGTCGCAACTGGAAATAGACCAAGACTTGAGAAATCGAATCGACGAACTGAACGATGTAGACGACGAGATTACCAACCTGTTCAATCATGTTGGCATTATCCACAACAAGCTTGACAGACAGGAACCACCGAGAAAGAAACGCATCATTACAACAAAACAACAGGATGACGAAGCCATATGTAAACAGCACTTTGAAAAGCTGCGCTCCAACGATTTGACGCCCATCACAACATTGAGCCAGAATGTGTCTCTGAACTACATGGTGAATGGATACATGCAGTACCAAAACATGGCATTGAGTAAGGCGTTGTTGTCGTGTGTCTGTATGCTTGCTTGCTTGTACTGACACGCAGTCATCTAGTGGATAAAGGGTCGGCCATCATTGATAGAGAACGCAGAGTGTGGAAAAAGGCAGTATTGCACGCTTTAAAGCAAGTATGTGGTTTTGACGTCTTTGTAGCGAGATATCGTTCTATTGACACATGCAATACAGGAACCAACAGACAGATACAGAAGCATACTGCTCCATGTGCTGGCTGGAACATCAAATGAACTATACGACACAGTAGCATGCAATACGTGGGAGGATGTCATTTGGGCGTACTTGAACGAAAAGACAGAAGCCATGCTGGACATTCCACACGCAACTTCAACAGGAGAGAGCTTCTTGACGGATGATGCAGCCAAAATAGCCTCATCCAAAGATGTCATCATGGACAAGTAGGTAGCAGCATAGCGGTTGGAAGGGGGATCATGGACTGACTGACACGGGCTTTTAGAGGCAATCCTCGCATCCTTTTCCATTACATTCTGTCAGCCATCTTATCAGATCAGCCAGAACGCATCATCCACGACATTTACTCGGTCTACAGTGGCAGCCAAAAGCAAGATCAGCATGGCTTACACATCTACATTAGCAATCAGCCAGAAGAACGTGCACAAACATTGAGATTCCTGTCAACCTTCATATTATACGGCCGGCATTATTTCGGATGGCAAGAGAGCGCAGATTCAGCATCCCTTTTATCCGCGTATTCTGAAATCAATGCAGGTCCAGCTATTGCGAGACCCACTGTCATTGCCACCTATGCTGCCAAGCAATCACCCGATCACCAGATGAGGATATTCTCCAGTTTCCTGCAAAACTTTGACGGCGATGATGAGGAATGCTCCATCTTGATACAGGTTGGAAAAGAGTACGGCCTAGATATGCCGAGAATTTTACAACACACATATACCCATTTATTCAAAAAAGCAACTTCCTTGGTAGCCAACACATTTTCTGCAAAGACGCCCGAGAAATTGAATCTTCAGCTGGATGGAGACTTGACTGAAAACGACGCAATCTTTGTGCAGGCCATCAAGTGGTTGACTTTGGATGAAAGCATGTGTGTTGAGGCATTTGAAGCAATCAACCAGACAATCCGTTATTTGCTGGGTGTTTACAAGATATATTTGATCCAGGCGATCTTCAACTTGGTGACAGATGCTATGGTGCAGTCCATGTCGGTAAAGGCGGAACAAGAGGACAGCTCGCAAGCCATTCTCAGTGAGTTTGATTTGCACCGTTGTGTGGTAAATGTCTTGACAGACTACCATGAATGGGAGCAGTTGCTGAAGAGTGAACCAGCGGATGAGTAAGTGTTTGTTAGTTGGCAAGGAGGATGCGTACTTATTAGGTCTACAGCGGCTCACTGGATTCCATCATGCGGATACACAATTGGAAAGATCAAGTGGAAGAGAAGACTGTCGAGTTAAGCAACCAAATGTCTCGCGTGTTGCACGGAAAATGGCTTACAGCAAAAGGTATGCATACTTACAAGAATGCTATTAACACGCATATCTAATTACTCTGCACAGAATCGGATGACAGCAAAAATAAAGCAAAAGCAGCACTTCGACAGTTATATATTCCAGAATTGGTCATTCGATATCACCATGTTCTTTACTCGACCATCTCTGTCATCCCAAGGTAATGTCAAACGAACCTTCAGATTAACTTAAGAAAAAAGAAAACTAAACGATCTGATCTAGTAATGAGAAGCAATGTAAAGAATTAAGCCAGTTAATCACAAATGAAGACGAGCAGCTCTTTTATGATATCAAGAAAGCAAAGAAAATGGAACGGGTTATCAAAGAGCTTAGTAAATCACTTGCTTAAACAACAATAACAACAACAACAACAACACTCTTTCATCCTTTAAAACTACAATAATGCTTGTATATTTTCAAATTGCTATATATAAAATAAAAAGTATGCTCCTCTCTTCTACCGTCACTACAAATTGAAACGCGAACGGTTGAATGTCAGTAAATGTCTGCAAGTATGATCCCAATTTTGTTCA
>JAXQGS010000738.1:0-15012 GCA_037040325.1 Mucor sp. M7501 | reverse complement strand
TTCAATTTTGCATGTAAGAGAGTAGAGAAAAACCTGCTGTTCGAGTAGAAAAATCTTGTGTAATTGCCCCTGAAAGGTTTTTGGATGTCAATTTTCTGATCTGAGAGGACCAGTGGCAGCCAGCTCTAAAATTCAATCCCAGCGTAGGCTGCATTTTGCCCTGGCAATCACCTTTTGCATAGTAAAAGACACTATATAGACGTCTAATTGCTTTCGCTAGGCTCAATATTTGCCGGTGTTACTCTTCAAGTTCTAATTGTATGCTGCTATATTTTGAAGTAAGACATTTGAGTATACATGTCAAGGGCTTCTCCTCGTTATTGAGTACGTTTCTTGGGATCAGACAACAGTTTCGGTGAGATGTTCTGCTATGGCTTTCTGTGCCTCATCGACAGGGATAAATGGTAGTGCTTTTAGTAGAAGCTGCACTTTTCCAAGCTCATAGACCCAATTTCAGGACCTTTACAGCTATTCAGTTTAAGCTAATTTCGATATAAGAGACACTTTCTTTTCCCCTTCTCACCAGTCTTTTAAATCAAATTATGACTGTAAAAAGGTTTGAGGAGATTCTTTGGGTTGATAGAATCAATTTGATCTAATATATACTACAGCAAAAGTCTTCACTATGTTATTTGCCGCTCGGTTATTGTCAGATGGCTCAAAATAGATGACCCATGTTTTTACGTCAAAATCAGCAGCTTCGATCTGAGAAAACTGCCAAAGCCTGGCTATCACATCCTCTATTTCTTAGAACTTGAATTAGATGGGTCTGGACTATCGTCTCTCTTTGTATTATACGTTTCAATTCTAGTAAATGTAACATTGCGATTTGTGCATCTGTCCAGATCTCTTTGTGCAATGCAAAGAGTGCCGTGTGCTACCTGAACATATTTGGATGCTTGTTTTTGATCTGGGTTCAACATTTGCTTGTATTCAAGATGTAGTTCTAAATAGCATTTTCGAATCCCAATGAAAATCGATTTCAAATATTAATCTTACATCAAACATCGCAAAAAAATACATGCTATAGAGAGGCATACCATCTCAGTATTCCGTTAAAGTTGACTACAGCGGTTCTAACAACAACATCGCATTTCCAAGATGTCATTGATATAGATCTACTTCATCTTTCATTTATTGTAACGGTCACAGTTCGCCGCTAAATTTTACCATCATAAGCCCACTTTGAGGGTCTTCCCTCAACCCCCCTTTTTTTTGAAATAGACGTAGAGAGGATCATCATGGCTACCTTGACACAAGAAAAGAAGCCTGCTATTCCCAAGCTCGCTCAGGATCTAATTGCTGGTACTATCGGTGGTTGGGCGCAAGTCGTTGTTGGTAAATTACATGCTACTTTACAGAGCTTGCGCCGAGATTTCTAAATCATTGAATAGGCCATCCTCCTGACACCATTAAGGTTCGTTTGCAGACACAACCTAACCCTCCCATCTACTCGGGTGCCATGGATTGTGTTCGCAAGCTCATCAAGGAAGAAGGCGTAAGTTTTTTCCCGAGATTTCATTCTTGGTCGATGAATTCCAACTCACGATTCGATTTGCATGTGTTTTAGCCCAAGGGTCTTTACAGAGGTGTCATGTCTCCATTAGCTGGCATTGGTTTTTGGTAAATCAATCATCCTATCTGTATAACATTGCAAACATTAAATCTTTTGCTTAGCAATGCTGTCATGTTTATGGCTAATGGTTGGTCCAGACGTATGTTGCAGAATGGAGACGAGAAGAGAGTATTGTCTATTTGTAAGTTGGATGATGGGATGTGATGGCAGAGGATGCATTGGATTGATGTACATTGCTCTGCAGTTGAGATTGGTGTTGCTGGATCAATGGCTGGTTCTGTTATGGCCTTCCTCAATTGTCCTATCGAGCTGTTGAAGGTTAAATTACAAACTCAGGATCCCAAAGGATTTGTTAATGCAAGTGGAAAGCATGAGCCTGCTGTAAGTAGATGTTTTCTTTCTGTTTTTTTCTGTTACATTTTGGCATGGCTAATCTATAACAAATATAGTATAAAGGTGTGATTGATTGTGGCATCCGAACTGTCCGCGCCCAAGGTTTTAGTGGTATTTATCGTGGTATGGGCGTTACCTTGATGAGAGATACTCCTAGCTACTTTGCTTACTTTGGTAATTATGCCATCACACTGCATCCACATCTTTCCTGATCTGATCTGTTCTGTGTAGTCGGTTATGAGGGGTTGAAGCGTTTGTTTCAATCCATGAAGAAGGACGGACAAGAGTTGGGTACATTTGAGTTGCTTATGGCAGGTGGTTTATCCGGCTTTGCTGCTTGGATCCCTGCCTACCCTCAAGATGTAATCAAGAGCAACTATCAGAATGATCTTCGGTAAGGCGACCTGTTTTTTCCGTTATTTCTCAATGTAACATGACGAATTCTGTGTAGATACAAATCAATCGGTCAAGTTGTCAAGACACTGTACAAATCCGGTGGACCTAAAGCCTTCCTCAACGGCTTGGGACCTACACTTGTCAGGGCCTTCCCCGCCAATGCTGCAACTTTCTTTGCCTACGAGATGGCAATGGATTGCATGAAAAGCCTCTAGTAATGTACACATAGATTATCATACAGCATGAGTCATAGAATTCTCTTCACACGCAATGTTATTTATTTGGTTTTGTGGAATAAATTTGTCACCGTTAATTAGAAAATCTGATCCATGGAGATCCATAAACAAAATTAAACAAATGGCCCAATATGGCTACAACGGTGTTACCTTAAATGAGATCATCTTGTCCCAAAATGTCAAGACAAAACCAGAGTTATGGTAAATGCATATTCCATCTCCAGTAAATGGAAAGCAGGGAGGAAAGAGGATCTTGCTAGATGATGTAATTCAGAAGGATGGCCTTGTTTATCAATATAAAAAATGTGCTACCACTGGCCAGCAACTGAATACAACATCCAACACTATGGTTCACTTGCGCTTGACCACTTCAGGCATTTGCTTTCTAATGTATTCTATAGATTTCGATCAATACCAACTAGTGGGCGATGGTTATAAACAAGCCATGTCTACAAAATGCTGAATGTATATACAGTATAATTGACTCAATGCGGTCTTTCCCCATATTGTTAAATGTATAGCCTTATACTATACAACACATGTGAATACCGCTTTGAAAGCCAATATTGTCGATTCGCAATCAAAAGATTCAAATCTGCGTCATGTGTTACTCAAGTTCAAGGTTTAAACAGGCATTTTTAGATCGCTTTTCGCACAATTAAGCTATCAAGCATGGCAAAAACAGAATAGAAAATTGACAAGCGCAATGTGCACACATTCTTTTGTGTATTTTGTGGGACACTGGTTCAGTTTAACAAGAATTTTAGTACAAAAGTTCACGGTCCATGGTCCCGTCTGTGGGAGTCTGATCCCCCCACGCTTTAGGGAGCGACCCTTGTGTTTTTTCAAGTATGTGAATCTTGGCAATTTAATGCAAAAAATATAGGTCCTTTTGCTTATCAAATATATATTTGAAACATTTGTTCATCAGGTAGTTCCATAAATGTTTATTTTCTTGAGCCATATGACAACACTAAAAAAAAATCTATTGCCTCCTGGCCAGTCTTATCAAACAAGTCCATCTATCCTGTGCTAAATCCTGTACCAGTGTTAGCCCCATAAAAAATAGTATTTTTCCTAATCGATAAAAACCGCAGTTTTTGTTTTGAGCTGTTTTAGTGATTGGCGCTTTTGGTCGCACTCCATTGTTTTTTAGTGGGAAGAATCCATGAAGCTACGTACTCTAAGTTATCATTGGACATAGAGTCGGGTCTGCAAAGAGTGTAATAACTCCAATACAATGACCACGATTATAAGACAATCTCGATATTGATCTGTGCTACAAATTATACAAGCGCAGGATCAACCAGATCGAAATTGTTCAGCAACATTGAAATAGCCAAGAAAAGCTTGGCCTTGTCAAATCAGCAGTAAACATAAAATGTTCGAATATAGTAAATCGGCGTAGAAATGCATAGAATAAAATCAAAATGGAGCAAAGTTATACTCAATAAATATGAGATTTGGACTAGAAGAATAGAAAGTGTGTATAAACAAAAGTATGTATTTTTAGTCTGATAATTTATTAGCCTTACAATGGCCACCCCCCAAATCTTTATTATTAGTTTAAAATGTTGTTGACTCTCATCAATGATGGATTTAATAAAGGATCCATGTCTAGCTTCTGATGATATTGCTGTTGTAATTGCGATGATAAAATAGGTGCTTCCATATCGGTAGTGGCAGGTGAATGGGGCGATGTTGAGCCTCTCACTGAACTCGTCTTGGAGCTTGACATGCTTCCTAACGATGACATGGATCGCTTAGTGCTGTTAAATCTAGCAAGAAATGAGGCCATTCTTGCGTTTTCGTCTGCGTCGGTTGTATATCGTTCATGTGTATGATGATGGTTGTTTGTTTGATCTGTTGCGTTATTGTTATCGCTGCTTGCTGATGTGCCGTCTACTACTGCATTTGTACCATTAGCATTGCCGTTTGATGGATAGAATGGCGAGACCAGATTGCTGAAATCAATCTCATCGACTAGGCTAACTCTGTCATTTACTTGTTGCTGCTGCTGTTGCTGTTGTTGTTGCTGTTGCTGTTGTTGGTGCCAGTACTCAATGTTACCCAAGAACCCACTATCAAGAATTTGCCGCCCAAAGTTTGTGTTATTCAGTTGTTCTAGGTCAACAGTCCAGTAGCCACCCTTGCTTCCTTTGCCTTTGCCAGTATTATCCTGCGACAATCGAGGGAGCTTTCGAAAGCACCGGTTCAACGATAGGTTATGACGGATAGTGTTCTGTATGGCCGAAAAATCAAGGAGATTAATGATCCCCAGAACTGAAACACACAACCCAATTAAGATGTGGTTACCTGCCAACCGGTTTCATTCGCTTCATAAAGATGGGGATATCTGGTTTGAACCCATTCGTAGATTTCTCTCAGGGTGAGTCGCTGATCTCTTGATGTTAGAATTGCCTGTGCAATGAGTGAGGCATACGAATGAGGGGGTCTTCTTCTTTTTCTGATGGGACGCTTCTGCAGATCCAATTGCTGCTGCTGCTGTTGTTGTTGCTGTGGTAATGGTGGTAATGGCTGCTGGTAGTAATTGCCAGGAGCATTGGCATAGACTTGCTGCGGGGAGAACGAGTAGTGAGGTTGTTGTTGTTGAGGAGGAGGTGGTGGTGGTGGCAATCCTGCCGAGAGTGCTGCTGATTCTAGGTAGGATCTATTCCTCAATAATTCAAATGTGGCCGCTTCGTTATAATCACCTGCTGTTTGATAGAAAGCTTGATGTTGTGGATGCTGTTCCATTGGCTTCCAGTGCTGTGGTAACAGTTCGATTTTTCTATCCTCATCGTCTTCAATATCTTCGATCTGTCCGTCTCGAATGTATCGCATACCAGGCAAATGTATAATGGACATGCTGTCTATGTTTTTACTATTTATCTCCACGTGTGTGTGTGTGTGTGTGTGTAATAAAATAAGGTTCAGAGGTTGGAATAATAGATTCTGGCCGAACAAAAAAGTAAATAGGCAAAATGTAGTGTCCATTTGATCAATGAGATACAAAAAAAGGCCTTCTTATATACATAAAATTGCACCAAGTTTTATTCGAAACGGGACATTTTCATGTCGTTTTTTATTATTTAAATGTTCGGATTATTCATCTCCAATTTCCATGGCAGGCAGGAAATTTAACTTTCTACAAACCCAAAGCAACAGCAGCACCCCCCAAAACTCCTTTATATCATCAAGCTGACAACCTAACCAACCAAAGCCAAATCTACAAAATTACCCTCCGAATTGAGCTAGCACTACATCATGAGATATTCCGAAATCCTCGCTTGGGTCTAACGGGGACGGTTCTGCATAAAAAAAAATTGGACTTGAAAAAAAAATGCGATTTCACTAAAACGAAAAAAGAGAGCCTAATCCCAAACCGAAAAAAACCATAAACTCGAAGCCTATAAAAAGGACACGGATTTCCCTCACTTTTTTAAGCTGAAAAATACAACCGAGCTTTCTCTTTCTTTTTTTTTTCTTTTTACAACAAATCCGCAAATCTTCAAGTAACCAAGAAAAAGCAGAAAAAATATATTTAAATGTTCACAGGTATATATAAATGAAACATCTTATTTGCTTCATTCCCTTTTAAAACTGGACCGAAGATACTAATCGGAAATAAATATACTAGATACAAGCTACCAACAAGCATCTACTGCCACTTTGACACCCACCAAGCTGTTAATGGAGAATCCTATGCAAAACAACGACTGGAACTTCAATCAAGCCTCTATCAATGAATTGAACTCTTACATGAGTGATATCAACACATTTAATCAGCCTGCAAACCCGTTTGATCAACAATTCAATCAACAAAACCTCATGATGCCACCAAGCCCGGAAGATAACCACATCAAGATGGCGTCTCCACTTCCACCCCATATTCCGGCTAGCCAGATCCCACTTACGCCGCCTTCCCCTACTAGAGATGCTCTTCCCAAGAAACAACGTAAAAAGCTGCTTGAGAAGAACCGTGAAGCTGCCTATCGCTGTAGACAAAAGAAGAAGAAGTGGGTCAATAGCTTGGAAGAGAAATCTCAGTCTGCCGAGGCCAAGAATAGAGAACTCTCAGAGCAAGTTGCGCAATTGAGAGAGGAGAGCATTTATTTGCGTAACCTTCTTTTAACTCACGGTAACTGCGAATGCGATGTTGTGGTAAGCTTTCTATTATTATTTTGCCAATTAGACCGGTACTAATTTATAAAATCAAATAGCAAGCCTACTTGCGTCGCACATCAGAGCAATTATCATACAATGCCCCTCCTCCTCCTGTGCCTTCAGGTATGCCTACTCTGGTCGAATCCTCCTCTTCTGTATCTGGCTCTGAGTCGTCACTGAGCTCCATGCCAAAGAACAAACAGCATGTGTACAATGACAATCCAAATGCATCAGCATTCTTGCTTGATTAATTTCAAATCAACGTATCCCCTCTTACCCTGGCCTCATCTCCCTTAGCATAAAAATAATTTGTAATTAGTCATCTTCTCTCATATATTAAATCAAAAAATGTGTTGTATACTGGAATCTTTATAGCAATCCCATCATTCTACACATCTGCTGCTATTGATTTCTCCTACTCTCATTTTGCTTATGTATATTCTATCTGCTCTACGTTTTCGCACTCTTTTAACTTGATTCTCTATGCCTTATTTGCTACTGTACGTCAAATTGACAAGTAACCTTACTCCTCATCCTGAAATTTGATGATTATGATATGATGCTATTTTTTTACCATGCCCTTCCGCTCATTTCAATGGCCTTCTTTTGTGTACAAATAAACCTGAAAACTAAATATCAAAAATGCTTCTTTTCTTCTATTTTTTTCTGCATAGATCATTAATTAACCAAACTACTGGTTTTATGTTGCATTTTCAGGATCCACTTGGTACAATCATTGTGATGTAAGGCAAATCAGACCTGTCCATATTTATAAAACAGAGAAAAAATGTTCCATAGAACTTAATTCTGTTGTCGTATTGGGTAAAGTGAGCAGAGCTCCTCCTAAAAACCTGATAAAGGAAGCTATACATGCCCTTTTCGTATTTATCGAACAAAAAAGCATTGTTCTCGAAGACAAAGAACGAAAAAGAAAAAAAAAGCTATACCTGATCGACCTGATGTTATCATAAGTTTAAATTGTGTGCAGAATGCAACCAAGAAACATCATTAAATGTATTCAGCAGCATCAAACTTTATTTCATAAGGAAATGCGGATTCAGTTGACAGTGTTCCGAACACAAACAAATGTCTCTGAATACAATGATGCACTCAAGCCATGCTATCACATCTATTATGGAGCTGAGCGCTCAGAGGGCAATCATTGGCGAATTTAATGATGAGCATGACGGACTAAACTGTATGTCTCAACGTCAGTCTAGTAGTCTCAAGAATCAAGGTATCTGTCTAAAAAAAAACTTGTAATCAGAAGGAATTACGGCGGTTCTTCCCATGAATAATCAATCAAATAATAAAGATCATCAAGGAGACATCGAATATTGCTCAATTCTTATTCTGGAAATGACACCTTTATTTGCGAAAACTTACGTAGAAACTATCTCCCCTCCCCTCCCCCCCTCTCTTGTCCTATAGTATTGCAAGATAACCTCTTTTGTTTTGACATGACCCTTTGGGTTTAGGTTAAAACATTGTCCTTCTCTTTACAGAATCTCACGGATCGAGACCTTTCCCAGACTTTGTAATGTATTGTAGTAGAATTGAACATGTTTCTCTTTGCAATGGAAACGTTATTATTCAGTGAGACATATCTAAACCATATCTAACGTAGAATTTAACTCTGTATCTCTTTCTTTGACATTTGAGTTTTAGATGTAGACTCGAAATCTAGAATTTCTCGTTTTTTCAACGCAAAGATAGATCTGTGAAACACACTAATGAATACGTGATACAGTGTTGTACACGCACAGAATATCAACTCTGTATGGATGCATAAGATATACTAGAAATCACACAATAGCGACGGCGACACAAATACAGCATCAGTAGTATAGATACTTTAGTAAGTCAAACCTATCATTTTTCAATATCAAGAGGAAATGACCCTTGTTGATGCCACACGGCTAATTGGACCTCGCTCTTTAGCTTTGGACCATTGCATGAAATCCCTTCAGAGCTAACCTGCAATTGTAGATTTAACTCTTTTCAGATGGCTCACGGCTGTGAGAATGGAAACAGCAGATCATATTCGGGCTGACTGTATACTTGCATGATCTCTTATTGCTTGACATTGTGCCAGACAGCCAAAATTGAATGCATTTGAGTAGTATTTTTGGTGTTGGAAGCGCTTTTTGACCGTCAGAATAGTACCACAAAGTTGCTTCTATCCAGCATTTACTTACTGATACATACTCTTGTTCCTCAGCTTTTTTGGGACCAAAAAAATATGGTCATAAGCCATGAGGTTACCCCTTGTCAAAGTCATCCAAAGACAAACGATTGCACTTTTCAACTAAAAAAATGAAGACTTTGACTATAGCATTATATGAAATCGTTCCTCTCGATCCAAAGCAACGCCCCGAAACTTTGGCTCTGAGACTTTTGTATGTGAAATCCCAACATTTCATTCCAAAACGTCATTTCATATTCTCACTGCTCAATAACCTTTTCTATAACACCCTTTATACTTTGCACCTTTGGATGCACCTCAAAAAGTACGTCAAGAAAGCTTAAGGAGAATGGGGAATACGCATTACATAGTCGAATACTGCAAAATAAAGAAATCGGGTCGATTTTCTTTACATTTATCCAATCCTGAAGAGGATGTGAGCAAAGTGTTAGTTACATAGAAGTGATGATGCCTTTTTGCTGAAGGCAACAAATATCTTTAAGGCTTATAAGAGGAAGTTTGCCAATTGAAAAAAACTATATTAGCTTTACTACTGTTTTTCATGTTTTTTCTGTCGCATTTCATCATGCTTTGTTCCAATGATTAACATAGCTTTTGCATTCTTATCAATTGCATATCACAGGCAAGGTAATGTTAAAAGATGACAGGACCGGCCAATACCAAAGATAATGCATCCAATTGCTAGTATGTCCCAAATTAAAACTTGGGAATAGATTGTTGGTAAGCGCTTACATTTTCCTGTCATTCTGTAGCTGACATTTGGCTTTGACTAAACAAATTTCCTCTTTAGGTTGTGAGTACTCTGTAGATGTGTCCACAACCACGATCATGTGATCCAAACTATGATTTGCATATATATTTTTCTCTCGCAAAAGATGTTTGCTGCATCATCTTTCAACTTGGCAACGGCAAAGAAAAAAAAGATGACTCATTCAAAGATGCAAGTAGTTTATTGTGATGATGGACTTTTACACAACCCTCCCATGGAGATGACACTGGGTCAAATCAAACCTTATGTTGGCAAGTATTCTATGTGCCTGAAGCCTATTTTGCTAGGTGCTAATGAGTGTTGTGGTCTCATATTTAGAATCCCCCAAGCGATTGATTAATATCAAGAAATTCATTGACGAGCATCCAGAATTTGAGGTGGTGGAACCCAATGACTACTCCCTAGGCCCTATCTTGGATGTACACCGTAAAGATTATGTCGACTTTTTAGAGACAATCTACCAAGAATGGGTCGACTCAGGACTCACCAAGGACATTTGCATTGGTGATACCTTTTCTCAACGCTCCTTTGTTGGAAAACTGGATGACGAAACTGTCAGAAAAAACGCTTTGGGCAGTTGCAGTGGTAAAATGGGCTACTATGTTGGTGATGTATCCACGCCATTTGTCCAGAGTAAGTGTAAACAAGCAGAAAACATGACTTCACCCCTCCTCTAATCACTTTTATAACACCATATTAGATACATGGCGCGCTGCATACTCTTCTGCTCAAGTTGTCTTATCTGCAGCCCATCGCTTGACAGAAGCCATTACAGCCAAACAATCTTCCAACCACAACGAAACCATCTACGCCTTATGTAGACCTCCTGGGCATCATGCTTCTGACCACATGGCTGCTGGCTATTGCTTTATCAACAATGCATCTGTCGTTGCTCGTTTCTTGCAAAACTATACCCTAGAGGATATGAACAATGCCAAGAAGCCTTACGGATTTGATTTGGAAGCAGTTCGCAATAGACAATTCAGTGTGGGCACGAGCAAGGACAAGAAGAAGATCCTGATCGTTGACATTGACTATCATCAGTAAGTTCTATAGCATAGGCATCTCTCCTAGACTTTATATTGACGATTTCTCGGATTTGATAGTGGCAATGGTACCCAAGATATCTTTTACGATGACCCTTCTGTCTTTTACATTTCGCTTCACGGTGCCCCTGACTATCCCTTCTTCACTGGTTCTGCTGAAGAGACAGGTCAAGGTGCTGGTAAAGGCTACAATCTCAACGTACCTCTTGATCCCACAACGACCACTGACAGCATCTATCTCCAACATCTTGAGGGCGCCCTGAATAATCAAAGTGTCGTCGACTTTGGCGCTGATATTGTCGTTGTGTCTATGGGCTTGGACACTTGGTTTGAGGATCCTATCGCTGGTATGAAGGGACTTCAAGACATGAACACATACAAAAAGATGGGCGCACTAGTCAAGATTTGCACTGGTACAAAGCACCGTCCAGTCTTGTTTGTACAGGAAGGTGGATATACAGTTGAGAAATTGGGAGATTTAGCCGGCAGTGTTTTGCAAGGTTATCTTGAACGGCAATAAATATACACTACGCTTCTGCCATGACATAAATGAATGGATAAATTAGACGCTAGTTAGTAAATTTACTCGAGCGGGTTTAAATGAATTAAGCTTTAATTTGACTGCGATGTTTTGACAGAAATGTTTATCCTGTGCCTTAATTTCCGAGTTGGTCATTCAAGGCTGTTGTGTCATGATGGACATCACCAGCCAGGACAATAAAGAGGCCAAAATCCCATTATGAAATCAAATTTAGACACTGGGAAAAAACAAGAGATGTTCGTGATACAACCCCACAGAAGGCGGCCATTTAATGGGCAAGTCAGCGTGTTCTGTAGTTTGGGATGAAATAAACATACATTTCCCCGCATTTACATACGGATTACTAACGGTTTTCCCACTGATTAAAAACTTTACCGCTCATCTCTGATCATTCAGCTTCTTTAGCTTGGAAAAAAACTGGCTTATATAAAAATGTCGATGGCATTCTGCGTATATCACAAGACTCCTCTTTCTTTCCCTCCTCTTCTTTAACTTTTCACACTATACAATGGTCATTTACAAAGCTACCGTCCCATCTGTTCCCGTTCCAAACATCGATCTTTATTCGTTTCTCTTCAACTCGAATGAATTCAACCAAACCAAAGACTTGAACAGACCCGTTACCATTGATGGAGAAACTGGCAAAACACTCACTTGGAATCAAATCCGCGAACGAGCAAGTTACATGGCAAACGGCTGGACCGAGAATGTTGGCTTGAAGAAGGGCGATACTGTCGCTGTCTTTGCTCCCAACCAATACGACCATGTTATTCTCTATCTCTCCCTTCTTGGTGCTAAATGCACCATCTCTCCTGGTAATCCTGCATACACTGAAGGTAAGTGCCATTGTTGAACATCAAAATATCCGAGAGTCTCTGAGCGTGTGTATCGTGGTTTAGCCGAATTCGAGCATCAAATCACCAATTGTCAAGCCAGTGCTCTTGTTACCGTCCCTGGATTGTTGCCTATCTTGCTAAAGATCACTGATAAGATTGGCCTTCCTCGTAGCCGTATCTTTTTATTTGGTGATAAGGAGGTTGAAGGATGTCGCCCCTACAGCTCATTATCTGGCAGCAAGCCTGTAACCACTCCTCTGCAAGGCGTGGATGGTTACAATGATACCGCATTCATTTGTTATTCCAGTGGTACTACAGGCCTCGCCAAGGGCGTCATGTTGACTCACAAGAACTTTATTGCCCAAGTCGTTCAAACAATCAATGCTGAGCCAGAGGAGGATCGCCACGACGATGATGTTATTCTTGGTTTCCTTCCATTCTATCACATCTATGGTTTGACAAGTCTAGTGCTGAATGCCTTTTACAAGGTCATCCCTGTGGTTATCATGGCAAGATTCGATTTGGAGTTGTTGTGTAAATTGGTTGAAAAGTATAGAGTGACACTGGCCAGTATTGTCCCTCCAGTCGGTAAGTTTTATCCTGATGCGGAATATCCAGAAAATGGGAAATCTAACGTTCGCATATATATTTAGCTGTTTTGCTCGCCAAACACCCTATTGTCGCTAAATACGATTTAAGCACAATTCGTCTCTTGGGCTGTGGTGCTGCTCCCTTGAGCAGAGAGCACATTGAGTCACTTGCCAAGCGTATTCCTGCTCAATTAAAGCAAGGGTAAGTCATTTATTTGTTGTGGTATTTGGAATAAGGGGATGGATTTTAACCGAGATTTTTAGTTATGGTATGACAGAAACTACTTCTGGTGTAATTTCTCAAAGCCTTGAAGGTGGTGTTCCAGGTAAGGAAATTGCCCTGAAAATGGCATAAATGTTCGCAGTTTAGGTAATACGAATTCTCACGCAAACATGCAATAGGCTCCATTGGTATTTTGAGTGCAAATATGGAATGTAAGATTGTCAATGAAAAGGGTCAAGAGTTGGGTGATGATGAAGAGGGTGAATTCCTGTTCCGTGGTCCCAGTATCATGAAGGGTTACTTTAACAACGACAAGGCCAATGCTGAAACTTTCACACAAGACGGTTGGATGCGCACGGGTGATGTTGGTAAATACGACTCCAAGACTGGCGAGTTCTTCATTCTGGACCGTATCAAGGAGCTCATCAAGTATAAGGGCTATCAAGTGGCTCCTGCTGAATTAGAAGCCATTCTTATGGGTCTCGACATCATTGCTGATTGTTGTGTTGTTGGTTTATACGATGAATCTCAGGCCACTGAAATCCCTCGTGCCTATGTGGTCCTTCAACCTTCTGTTGAAAATAGTGAAAAGACTGCCAAGCTCATTGATGAGTATGTGACATCCAATGTTACCAACTACAAGAAGCTTCGTGGTGGCGTGAAGTTTGTCGATGTTATTCCCAAGAGTCCTAGTGGAAAGATCCTTAGACGTCAAGTGAAGGATTGGGTGAAGAAGGAGCAAAAGGATATTGCTGCCAAGGCTCGTTTGTAATATAGTCTCTTTTTTGATATAAATAAAATGTAATACTAGTTTGATTGATTTGGCACATGTAGAACAAAAAGTGCTGTTCATCCAACGATGCATCGTCAGAGCCTCGATTGAGATGGCCTTTTGTAATGGCATGAGCACTGAAAACAGTCTATCTGAAATATGCATTTCGGCAGCAATCCTACTCGAATAAATACATCTACGACGCTTATGGTTTGGAACTATGAGACACGTATAATTACAAACTACTATGATCTCAAGGCATTGATTTGCCATTTGTGCATGACAGCAGTAATGAAAGCACCTCCAGATCTGGATGGCTGCCCCTTTCCAGCACACTCCATCTTTCATTTCCCGAAGTGAAAAATGCCAGGCAAGTTGCAATTACCCTTGCCTGGTTTGAAAATTCCTTCTTTTACATCTTTTCTTCTTCTGTCAAATAACTCCAACAATGTCCACCGCCAAAAGAGAACTCACTCCCTCCATCTGTTTCAACTTTTCCTTCTTCAAGGGTAAAATAGCAGCAAACAAGCTCTTCACAATGTGCATTAGCTAATAGTCATGATAGACTTTATGAAGGAATTCCGTAAAGTAGATGATAACATTATCAACAGACTCAACTCTACCTCGACACAAGCCGAAGGTGTATGTGGAGAATTCTTCAAGCAAATGTCTGAAGCCTACGCACAACGTGATCAGGCCATTAATTACTGTCTCAAGGTATGTGTGCTGGAATTGGAGACTTTACGTGTATGTGTCTTTAACAATGCCGTGGAAATCAGCTGATGGATGAGGACCTCGACAAAAAGAACAGAAAGCTGCAGGAGGATCCCGATGATTTCGATGTCCAGAACAGCATTTTCACCCAAGAATCCATGGTAATGTACATATATATGAGGATGGGGCGATCATGTGGGCTGATTTAGCATTGATTCAACAGCGTCAATCCGTCTCCAACGAGCGCTATGTGGAGGAAATTATTAGAGAACGTACCTTGCAAGTGTTCAAGAACAAATGCAGAGCCTTTGATGTTACTTCCTTGGAAAAATAATAAAACAAGCATTGCAAAATAGATGGCACAATAGATCTTTACTAGTTTTGTAGAGTACTTTCTCTTTTTTGATAATTTTTTAATAATAAAGGTAGTTTAGAGTTGTGGAAAGAAAAGAAAAGCATTTGTTAGTTCAATATAACTTAATAGAAACCCTTGCAATGGTTATCACAGACATCACGGAGCTTGGTCTCGAGTTCCTTGGAGAGGACA